>JAJIBD010005260.1:0-114711 GCA_021461705.1 Cryptotis parvus
CAGAACATTATACAGGGCATTTAGTTGTCCATGTTAAAGCAAGGGTAATATCTTTTCCTGGTTCCATCTGGTCCCATGTTGGGAACCTCCTTTTATTGGAGTGAATTAGAATCAATCTAAAGGCAACTAGGTTTTTAGTTTAGGAAATATTATGGAAGCCTGGATGTAACTAATTCACAAATGCATAGTTTTAGCTGTCTTTCTGTGTGTATACAAAAAATAAGCATATGTAAAAGGCTTATAGGAAGGTGAGAAACAATCCCTTGTTGGCAATACAAAACCCAGAGGTAGCAAGTAAGGAGTAATTCAACATTCTTGTTGTTGTTGTTTTTTGGGACACACCTGGGAATGCTTAGGGGTAACTCCTGGCTCTGCACTCAAGAATTATTTCCACCAATGCTCAGGGATCCATATGGAATGCTGGGCATCAAACATGAGTTGGCTGCATGCAAGGGAAGTGGTTAGCCACTGTACAATATAGCTCTGGCCCCTGTATCCTGTTTTCTAAAACCTAGATATAGGTTTCAGATAAGCTAAATACTTAGATGAGAAGTCAGAAACTTTCTTAACAAAGAATTAAAATAATAGCAGAACACTGTAAGACGGCAAAACTAGGAGTTACTATTACCCCTATATAAGAAGCATTTAGGGGCCAGAGCCGATAGTCCAGTGGGTAGGGCGTTGCCTTGCATGCGCGCCAGCCCATGCCGGCCCAGGTTCGATCCAGCGGCATCCCATATGGTCCCCACAGCACCACCAGGAGTAGTTTCTGAGTGCAGAGCCAGGAGAAACCCCTGAGCATTGCGGGTATGACCCAAAAAAAAAAAAAAAAGCATTTAGCATAGTGCCTCATATGTGGGAACACTTAATTTTTGATAGAAAAACAAAAAATATTAAGTGGAGGAAAGAAAGCCTCTTCAACAAGTGGTGCTGGAAAAACTGGGTGGCTATATGCCAAAAAATAAAGAGACCACTTTCTAACGCCATCCACAAAGTCAGGTCAAAATGGATTAAAGATCTCAACATTACACCTGGATCTATAAGGTACATCGAAGAAAACGTAAGTAAAACTCTATGACATTGGAGCTAAAGACATCTTCAAAAGACAAAACACCACTGACAAAGCAAATGGAAGCAAAGATAAACACATGGGATCAAATGAAACTGAAAAGCTTCTGCACCTCAAAAGAAATGGTGACCAACACACAAAGACAGCCCACAGAACGGAAGAATTATCACCCAATGCCCATCTGATAAGGGGTTAGTATCAAAGGCATACAAGCCACTGGTAGAACTTTTCAAGAAAAAAAAATACAACTGCATTAAGAAATGGGGAGAAGAAATGAACAAATTTAGACAAAGAACAAATTCGAATGGCCAAAAGGCATATTAAAAAGAGCTCTTCATCATTAATCATCAGGGAGATGCAAACCAAAACAACAACGAGATATCTCACACCACAGAGACTGGCACACATACTAAAGAGCAAGAACAAGTGCTGGAACAGATGTGGGGAGAAAAGGACTCTCATCCATTGTTGGTGGGAATGTTGACTGGTACAGCCTTTGGGAAAACAACATGGCCATTCCTCCAAAAACTAGATATTGAGCTCCCATTTAACCCAGCAATATCACTCCTGGGAATATATCCTGGAGATATATCCAAAAACACACAACAGAAACACCATTTGCCCTTCTATATTCATCGAAGCACTATTCACAATAGCCAGAATCTGGAAACAACCTGAGTGCCTGAAAACAGAAGCCTGGCTAAAGAAACTATGGTACATTTACACAATGGAGTACTATGCAGCTATCAGGAAAAATGAAGTAATGAAATTTACCTACAAATGGATGGGCATGGAGATTATCATGCTGAGTGAAATTGGTGAGAAAGATAAGGACAGAAATAGAATGACTGCATTCATTTGTGGGATATAAATATATAACAGTTTTCTACTAATTGCTGGAACAATAATGCCAGACTAGAATTAAGCATTGAGGGCGGAGCGATAGCCCAGCGGGTAGGGCCTTTGCTTTACACACGCCGGCCTGTGCCGGCCTGGGTTCGATCCCGGCATCCCATATAGTCCCCCGAGCACCGCCAGGAGTAATTCCTGAATGTAGAGCCAGGAGAAACCCCTGAGCATTGCCAGGTGTGATCCAAAAAAGAAAAAAAAGTATTGAACATAAGCAAAGGATTTACATGATAACCCCTAAATATATGTAGGGCAAGTCACAATGTGTAAGAGAAGGGGAGAGGGAAAGGGAGAGGGAAAGGGAGGAGAGAGGGAGGGAGAGGGAGGGAAAGAGATAGAAAGAGAGATAGATAGGGATAGAGAGAGCGAGAGGACAAAATGCCGCTATAGACGCAGGCTGGGGGGGGGAAGAGGGACTCTGGGGTCATTAGTGGTTGGAAATGTTTGCTGGTGGAGGGATGGGTGCTGGAACACTGTATGACTGAAACCTAATCATGAACTTCTTTGTAATCGTATAGCACACATTATAAAATCAAAATAATGTTGATTTTTGTAGATAGTCCAAATTACATACAACATAGAAACTTGTAAGTGACTTATAGTCTATTGAGAATCACATTAAAATATAAATGAACTACAAGTAGTTAGAAAGTAAGCTGGGTTAAAAGGTAATTATACACCATCATTATGTAGACCCTTCTGAAGAATATATATTATATATTTGGGGCATGGGACCACACCCAGTGGTACTCGAAGCCTACTCCTGGCTCTGGCCTCAAAAATCACTACTGACAGGCTTGGGGAAACTGCTACTGGGATCAAACCTGGGTCACCTGCATGCAACACAAGCACCCTACCTACTGTGTTACTTCTCAACCATTTTCAGGAATGAATATCTCTGTCTGTCTGTCACACCAGGCAATGCTCAGGGGTTGGTTACTCCTGGCTCTGCTCTCAGGAAAGGAATTACTCCTGGCGGTGCTCCGGGACCATATGGGATGCTGGGGATCAAACCTGGGTCGGCCGCGTGCAAGGCAAATGCCCCACCTGCTGGACTATGGCTCAGGAATATTTTAAGGGGCCAGAGAGATAGCTTAACAAGCTGAGTACATGCTTTGCATGTTGGAGGCCTGAGTTCTGAGCCTGGTACATGGTTCCTCAAGCACTGCTGGGAATGATCCCCTAAGCACAGAACCAGCAGGAGCCCCTGACAACTGCTGGGTGTTATGCAAAAACTCCCTCTAGAAAAGAACTATTTTAAAGCTTGGTGCTCAATTATTCCCAATATTTAAAACTCACAGTTGTATTCACATTTGTATCTACACAGCAATGGAGCAACAAAGGGACCCAGGGCAATAAGAAGGAAGACCTGACTGACGTAACTTAGTTGGTGAATGGGGGGCTAGGGATTCAAAAGGAAGGGCGCTAAGAGAGAGGAGAATGAAGGAGAGTGCCTGCCACCGACACAGGCTGAGGGGACCGGGGGCAGCAGGAGGGAAACTGGGGATGTTGGTGGTGGAAATGTGCACGACTGAAACCCAATCATGAACAACCTTGTTACTGTGTATCTCATGCTCAGTTAATAAAAAAAAAAAAAAATAAAAGGGCCTTTCTGGGAAGGAGGTGGGCACACTGGGATGGGTGTGGTATTGGAGTTATGTGCATAAGAAACGGTTATTAACAGTATCCGGAAGGAGGTGAGCACACTGGGATGGGTGTGGTATTGGAGTTATGTGCATAAGATACGGTTATTAACAGTATCCAGGAAGGAGGTGAGCACACTGGGATGGGTGTGGTACTGGACTTATGTTCATAAGAAACGATTATTAACAGTATACAGAAGGAGGTGAGTACACTGGGATGGGTGTGGTATTGGAGTTATGTGCATAAGAAATCATTAGTAACAGTATCCTAAACCAGAATATCAATACAAAAAAAAATTTTTTTTAAACCCAGTGTCAAGTCAGACCACCTTCACGTTCCCAAACATCTGGCTTGACCCCCCATACAGAACAGCAATTTGTTCTTCAAACTCTGTCTGTTATACACTATCTAGAAAAGGCAGGAGCTTTGTCTAAAAAATGTACATTTCAGAGAAAAGTGTTGAAGTTTTAATTACAAACCAGTAACAAATTTTGAACTTGAGGTTAACTTCTAGAAATAAACTGCCCTTTCTAGCAACTTTTTTCTATAATATTAGTGTCTTAATTTGTGTAAATTTTATGTCTATACATGTGAAAGAACATGTAAAGACTTCTGAAAGAGGAAATGCAGAGAGAAATAACAGAACCAAGAATAAGCACAGAACAGCATGGAAAATTTACCAGAATGCCTGACCCATTCCAAGGTTGCTAAGGCTTGGACTGAGAGGGAAGGAAAATGGAAGAAACAAAATCCATTCAAATTATAGTGTTATCATATTAAGACTATGAAAGATATAGTAAAGTCTGCTTAATAACCTGTGTCCTATTCAGTGCAACAACTACTTTCTATCACCCTTACAAGGGATCAAGAGATTTTTATGACTGTCTACTCTGCAAGATTATCAACTAATAGTAGAAATATTTGAGGTATAGGAAATTCTTACTAATTAACAGCCCCCTCCCCAAATTTTCTAACAACATGGGCCAACTTCAAATATAACATGTTCAGTAAAAGGAATTAGACATATGACTCCATTTATAATGAAAAATCTGGAGAAGTCAAATTATAAATATAGAAAGTAAATTAGTGGTTGGAAAATGGGGAGTGACTGTAAGTGGACAAGAGTTTCTTTGTTTCTTTTTTTACAAGGGATGATTCCTGGGATACTTGGCTCAGTGGCGTGGGTTTGACGGTTCAGTGCTTGCCAGGGGCTGTGATGCACAAAGCTGCTGGGTCTGAAGGAAGCAGCTGAGTGCCACACCCAGCATGCTCAGGGGCCACCACACCCAACCATGCACTCTCTGTGCAGCTGAGTGCCACACCCAGCCAATGCCAGGAGCCATGCAGTGATGAGTGCCACACCCAGCATGCTCAGGGGCCACCACACCCAGCCATACACTCTCTGTGCAGCTCTGAGTGCCACACCCAGCCAATGCCAGGAGCCATGCAGTGATGAATGCCACACCCAGCATGCTCAGGGGCCACCACACATCCAGCCATGCACTCTCTGTGCAGCTCTGAGTGCCACACCCAGCCAATGCCAGGAGCCATGCAGTGATGAGTGCCACGGCCAATGCCAGGAGCCATGCAGTGATGAGTGCCATGCCCAGCCATGCTCAGGGGCCATGCATTGATGAGTGCCGCACCAGCCATCCTCAGGGGCCTGCAGTGTGAGGGAGTCAAGTCAGGACCTCGCACATGCCCAGTTTGTGCCTCTTTCAGATGCATCCTTGTAAATTTCACTGTGGGGTTGATGGAAATGTATTAAAAATGAGCAGCTAAAATTCACTGGAAACGTCCACTTAAAAGAGTGAAAATTATACATATATAATTACCTCCAATATATTTTTTTAATAAAAATGAATCTTCTTACAAACTGGATACTACAAATGACAAGTTCTGCTCTTTTCAAAAATCAAGGTAACACTGGTTTACAAAACTGTTTATGCTTTGGGGTTTGATTTTTTGCCTTTTCAGAATTTATTTACCACATCATACTTCTGCACCTGAATCTAATGGGTCTCTCCTAGCCTTTCCTTCTAACCTTCCTGGGAGTCTGAGCTCTTTGGTTACAGTCAGGTTTGTTTGTGCCTGAATGTTTCCCTTGCTTTGTTTCTTTATATCCTATATATGAGAGACAACATCTGCCATTTTCCTTTTCTTTTTTTCATTTTTCTTTTCTCCTGTCTTATTCCACAGGTTCCAGGTTCTATCCATGTCCCAAAAGGTAAGAATTTACTTTTACTTTTTTTTTTTTTTTTTGCTTTATGGGTCACACCGGTGATGCTCAGGGGTTAGTCCTGGCTCTGCACTCAGGAATTACTCCTGGCAGTGCTCAGGGGACCATATGGGATGCCGGGGATCGAACCCAGGCTGGCACAGGCCGCCCGCATGCAAGGCAAATGCCCTTCCATGGCCCCTTATTTTTACTTTTATCTGAGTAGTATTCCTTTGTATGCATGTATGTATCTATCTATCTACACATAGACACATATGTGTGTGTATATGTATATATAATGGAATACCGCTCAGGGATAGAAGAAAGATAGCTAAGCTATGCATCACACAGGAGAAAACATGAAACACTGACTCAGGGTAATGTGGCTCACAGTGCACACTGGAAGGAGTAATATGGTGGTACTTTGTATTTTTTTAACTTTTTTGTTTGAGCCACATCTGGTGGTACTCTAAACTTCTCTTAGCTCTGTGCTCAGAAACTGGTACTCAGGGACATTTACAGTGACAGGGATTGAACTGAGGTTGACTACATGGAACCAATTGACCTGAGCTTTCTCTAGACCTTACTTCCTTTTTAATTGAAAGAGGAATATTGTATTAAAGTATATGTTGTAGGGGTATATCACTGAAAATCATATACTACATTAAACTCATTATTAAGGATCTGATTTTTTCTTTTTGTTTTGGGGCATTCCAGGTGGTAGTCAAGGGTTATTCCTAGCTCTGAGCGCAGGTATCATTCCTGGTGGGGCTGGCGGAATCATCTGGGGTGTCCGTGATCAAACTCAGGTCAGTTGTGCACAAGACAAGTGTGCACTCTGTACTATCTCTCCCAACCCTCAATCTTTCGACATACAATTAACCTCTTAGTCCCATTTTACCTTTTCTTTACCCTATCTTCCTTCCCTTCTGGTAACTTATAATTGGTCTTATAGTCTAAAAGTTTATTTATTTTTCATTCAGTTAATGTGCTTATTTTATCTATACACCACATATAACTGAAATCATATGGTGTTTTGTCTTTTTCTGTCTGATTAATTTCACTAGCCATAATATTCTCTACATCTACAAGGGTTGGAAATGACAGAATTTTATCTTTTTTAAAAAACAGAGCCAGAGATATGACTCAGTGGTTGAGGCGAAATCTCAAAACTCTCCATGTGTCAGTCCCTGGGTTCAATCCCTGGAACTGAAAAACAAACAAATGTAGCAGAATAGTGTTTCATTGTGTATAAATACCAAATTTTCTTTATCTATTGCTAGTTAATGGGTACTGGTTTCCAATTCTTGGCTATTGTAAATAAAATTGTATAAACATGAGTCATGTTATCTGTTCCAAATAGTCTTTTGTAGATTTTATTGTTTTTTGCTAAATACTCAGAAGTGAGACAATTCCATAAATGCACACAAATTTCTATTTTTTTTCTTTTTGGGTCACACCTGGCAATGCTCAGGGGTTACTCCTGGCTCTTCGCTCAGGAATTACTCCTGGTGGTGATCGAGGGACCATATGGGATGCTGGGGATTGGACCCGGGTCTACCTGCTGTGTTATCGCTCCAGCCCCGCACACAAATTTCTGCGTTCAAGTTTTCAAAGTAAACCTCCATGTTGCTTTCCATAATGGTTGTGTTCACTTACACTCCCATCAACTTAAGGGTTTTTTTTTCTCTCTACAGTCTCTCAAGCTTTCTTCTTGCCTTTTGGATAATAGTCCATCAAGTGTGAGGCAATGTCTCTGTTTGCATTAAAGAGTACCCTCCTATGCCTCAATTTCAACTTTATTATTTTTTGCTTTACAATTCTTTTATTATTTTTTGCTTTTCAATTCTTTTTCCTTCAAAAGGTAATATTTAGAAAAGAAACCCTGCTTGCAACTTTGCATATATTGTTTTGATTTTCTTACTTTAAAAAAGATGATTTTTGAGTAAAAGGAATAGAAATAAACTATGCAAAGATAACAATAGCCCGATCAATGGTTACTAAGGTTCATGATACAGTGCGTTTCTGGAAGGTAAAGACTATGTGCAACTGTTCATCTATAACTTTGCAACTGTTCATCTATAAGACATAAGTATAAGACTTAATGTACCTAATACACGTTTGCTAAGAATAAAAGCACCATATAAATAGTAAGTATGAAAAATTCCGTAAAGGATTACAGTATTTTTCACCAATAAAGTAAGCCAAACAATTTAAACCTGGCTGTTAAGGTTTTCTGAAAAGCTTTACAAGTTAAAGAATCATGAATTACAATGTATTAAAATTAGAGAAAAGTGACAAGGAGCCAGAGAGGAAAAAGACCTAAGCTTTTGCGTTCTGTGATATAGCAATTTCCAAGGATTTAAGATAATATTAAAAAGTGGAATTCTATCACTGAATTCCAATTATAGACCTCATTCCCATGACCTGAAGGAATGGTCAGAGAATCTTCATGTTCCTGGAGCGAGTAGATACCCTTGGGCTACACTAGCATGAGACAGGACATATGGAGATGTTACTGGTGCCCACAGCAAATCTATGAACAACGGGAAGACATGTGATACAAGTGATACATGTGATTAAAAGTGGAGCGCCTTGGATACTTTTATAGTAAGTTAAATTCTGAATTAGGCTGAAAAGATAGTACTGGAAGTAAGTAAGGCACTTGCCTTGTGGACAGCTGCAGTTTCAACTAGGATATGAAACAGTTCTGATCCAAATCCCTGGCACTGTTATATGGTCTCCTGAACACTTCCAGGGATCACTCCCCTGAGCTCAGATCAAAGACTAGTCCCTGAGCACTGCAGGGTGGAGGAAGAGAGAGAGAGGGGGAGAGAGAGAGACAGACAGACAGACAGACAGACAGACAGACAGTCAGACAAAAAGATTCCTTTAAGCCGGAGATAGCATAGGTATAAGGCACTTGCTTGCATGCAGATGACCTGGCTGGATCTTGGCGTTGTATCTGGGCTCCAGAAGTGGTCCCTGAGCACAGAGTTAGTTGTAAGCCCTGAGCACAGCTGGGTGTGGCCCCAAATAAAAAAAATTGAAAGTTAACATCACATTTTATCTGTGTCCCTGAAATACTTTGCTCTTCTAATAGCGGTAAACATGTTTTTAAAATGTGTGTGTGTGCATGTGTGTGTGTGTGTGCGTGTGTGTGTGTGTGTGTGTGTGTGTGTGTGTGTGTGTGTGTTTGGGGCATAGCCAGTGGTGCTCAGGTGCACTAGTTCTGTACTCAGGGATAACTCCTGGCAGTGCTGGGATACAATATCCAGTTGCCACATGCAAGTCAAGTGCCTTACTTAACCCTTACACTATCTCTTAGACCCTAAAAATATTTGTTTTATTTGAGAAGAACATATACGGAATCATTAAAATAATTAGCTAGCAAACTGAGGAGATGGCACAATCAGCTAGAAGCACATACGTAAAATGAACGAGCTGCCGGCTTGATTTTGTCACTGTGTGGCCCCTCAAGTACTACCAGGAGCCAATTCCAAGAAACAGACCCTCAGACCCTCAGGGCTTGCTTCCCTGGACCCAAGATTAGTTATGGCCCAGGGCAACAGCTCAAAGGGGTGCTGTGCACATAAGTCTCTGATCCCCAGCATACAAGATCCAGCACCCCAGCCCTGAACACGGTGGGGTCACCTGGTGCTCCAGCACCCCAGCCCTGAACACGGTGGGGTCACCTGGTGCTCCATCACCCCAGCCCTGAACACGGTGGGGTCACCTGGTGTTCCAACAGCCCCAGCCCTGAACACTGTGGGGTCACCTGGTGCTCCATCACCCCAGCCCTGAACACGGTGGGGTCACCTGGTGCTCCAGCACCCCAGCCCTGAACACGGTGGGGTCACCTGGTGCTCCAGCACCCCAGCCCTGAACATGGTGGGGTCACCTGGTGCTCCAGCACCCCAGCCCTGAACACGGTGGGGTCACCTGGTGCTCCATAGCCCCAGCCCTGAACACGGTGGGGTCACCCGGTGCTTCAAGCCCCAGCCCTGAACACGGTGGGGTCGGGGGTTACCTGGTGCTCCAGCACCCCAGCCCTGAACATGGTGGGGTCACCTGGTGCTCCAGCACCCCAGCCCTGAACACTGTGGGGTCACCTGGTGTTCCAATAGCCCCAGCCCTGAACACGGTGGGGTCACCTGGTGTTCCAATAGCCCCAGCCCTGAACACTGTGGGGTCACCTGGTGCTCCATCACCCCAGCCCTGAACACGGTGGGGTCACCTGGTACTCCATCACCCCAGCCCTGAACACTGTGGGGTCACCTGGTGCTCCACCACCCCAGCCCTGAACACGGTGGGGTCACCCGGTACTCCACCACCCCTAGCCCTGAACACTGTGGGGTCACCCGGTACTCCACCACCCCTAGCCCTGAACACTGTGGGGTCACTCAGTGTTCCACTAACCCAGCCCTGAACACTTTGGGGCTACCCCAGTGCTCTGGATGCTGGGTCCAAGCAGTATCACATTACCACTCTAGACTGAGTATCACTAGGGGTGGTATTCAGACCCCTAAACACTGCTTGGGAAGTACACTGCTCTCCTGTAGGCATATGGAAAGCTCTCTGAAAAAATAAATTGTGTAAGTGAGAAAGCATCAACGGTTTGATCTAAAATAGATGAACAAAACAAAGTAATTTTATCTGTATAGATGGCAGAAACTCATGACACTTCTAACTGTCAGCAGACATAGCATGAAGAAAGTAAGAGAACTTTCAGTTGCCTCTTTTTGTACTATTTGGACTTTTGTACTATTTAAACATGAATATGCATTTTTTTTATTTTTTGGGGTCACACCTGGTGATGCTCAGGGGTTACTCCTGGCTCTGCACTCAGGAATTACTCCTGGCAGTGCTCAGGGAACATATAGGATGCCAGGGAGGGAACTGGGTCGGCTGAGTGCAAACGCCCTACCCGCTGTGCTATCGCTCGGGCCACTGCATTTAAAAAAAATATTTTATTATACCACCACGAGATATACAATTACAAAGATGTTCATGTTTGGGTTTGGTCATACAGTGTTCCAGCATCATCCCTCCACTAGTGCCCATTTCCCACCACCAATGTCCCAAACCTCCCCCCTCCCTAGCCTACCTCTATGACAGATTCTTTCTCCTCTCTCTCTCTCTCTCTCTCTCTCTCTCTCTCTCTCTCTCTCTCTCTCCCTTCTCTTACACATTGTGGATTGTAATACATACATTTAGAGACTATCATGTAGTCTATCATACATTTAGAAACTATCATGTAGACTATCATGTAGTCTGTGTATATATATATGTATATATATGTATACACACACACATATATATTTATGTCATGCGAATAAATGCAGTCATTCTATATCTGCCTTTTTTTTTCTGGCTTATTTCACTCAACATGATCCTCTCCATTTCCATCCATTTATAGGCCAATTTCATAACTTCATTTTTCCTAACAGCTACATGAATATGCATTTTTTGTTTAATGAAATGTCCATCTGGTTGATGGAATTATGGGTAAGTTTGGCTCCTTTTATAACCATTAATTAACTGTATTAGAAATACTAGTGGTCATGTTTTATTTACAAATCTCTCCTTATAATTTGTTCATATGCTCAATAAACTTGTTACAATAAATAAAACAATTAACAAAAATGATTAAAATATTTTCAAAGTAAGTCTAAATAAGAAAATTAGCTGAGCCCACTCTATGGAAAACCTGGGGATTTATACTAGTAGGCTGAATAGTGTAAGTATAGTTCATTCTGTAATTTATAGCCAAGAAAATATATTTTACATCTATAGGATTTTCCTGGACTAATAATCCTATACCCTTTCCCAAGACTGTATTTTGTTATGAAATAGCTCATAGAGGTTGAGTCTAGATGTGTGGTGTTAACTGCACGGCTTAAGTCACTTCGCCCAAACAATGCTTTCATACTGCACTCTCTGGTACTGGGATAATTACACAGTTTACCATTAACATGCTTTTAGATGGGAAAAAAAAGTTAAAAATTCATAAGTGATTTGCATCACTTGAGAAACTTTGACTTTTTTCTTTTTTTTAGGTCACACTAGGTGGTGGTCAGGCTCTGTGTAAGGGGTCACTCCTGGTGCTGCTTGGGAAACTGTATGTGGTTCTAGGAATTAATTGCACTGGGGTCGGCTGCATGCAAGTGAATGCCTTACCCCCTCTGCTGTCATTCCTGCCCCTGAGGATTTAGTTTCTACTGCTTCTATTCCTCTTTTTAAAATGTATTCTACCTAATAACCAAATACTTAAAAATAGTGTTGAGAATTGAAATAATTGTGAATGCTATTTTTTATTCCTGGCTTGCCACTCAGGAATTACTCCTGGCGTTGCTCGGGACCATGTGGGATGCCCCAGGTGGAACCCGAGTTCTGCCGTGTGCAAGGCAAATGCCCTACTCACTGTGCTACTGCTGCTCCAGCCCTGTGAATGCCATTTATTTGGGGAAAAATCCCAATTAATGTGAGGCTAGTTAGATAAAGTACTAAGTATTCTGGTTGCCCCAAGATATGAGCCGAGTGGAGGAGAGCGAAGCGGGGGCTTCTGGTTTATTTTCATTATAGTATATCCATACTTTCAGGGGAATGAGCTGAGGCAGAGGGAGCTTAGAGAAAACTAGGGATATGCGCTGACGGGTCTAGAGCTGGCCTCGGGCACGAGGAGACCTAAAGATGACCAGGCTCTGGCCAGTTTCTGACCAAGTGCATTTGTTTAACATTTTTGAGATTGTGCTTGTTTCCTGTACATGCTTTCCAGTTCTTGGAAATTAAGAACCACAGAGATTTTATGTTGTTTTAGAAGAGGAGAGAAAATAGTCAATACTGGGATAAGATAAAGATGTTTAGTGAATGACAGTCGAGGAAGAGCTCCGTGTATGAATGACTTTTGAGTTAAGAATCAGAGAGAACAGACTATGTGAGCAATTTGTTTTATTAAAAATGTTTACTGTAGTTTAGGTAACATGAACATTTTCTGTTTTGGTGTAGAATTACCGTACCTTCACTATCACCAAGTGCCTAAGACTGTCTACAAAGCAAACTTTAAAAATGAACTAATTATTGGCAAATCCCCACTATGTTGTAGACACCTACTAGATTCAAGAAGGGAGTGAAGCCTCATTATTAGAAATAGTGATGAAACAAGAAGAATGTGCAGAATATAAAGAATAAGAAATTACTGTCCATATCTAAGGGTATGATCATTTCATGTCTGGGATGCTAAAATATCTAATATTTAACAAACTCTCCTGATTTAGACCCCTGCAGTCCCATGAAATGACTCGTATATGTATCCAAACAGTGAGTCACCATGACAGTCAGAGGCTTAATTTTTTTTCTTTTGCACATTTCCTAAGGATGTATTAAATGTGCCTCAGAGTGCGCCAATTTAATTACGAAAGTCATAGGGAAGAACTATTTCTTTGCTAGATTGTTTGTGAAAACAAAACAACCCACCTCCTCCCATACATCTCTGTACAGATACATGGATATGCCTTTAAAAGGACATGCGTGATAATATAGAAGAATGTAATAAATGACAGAATTATGAAAGATCCAGAAAAGTTTTCTAAGTGTCATAAAATTTACCAATGAAATGAAGGTTTAATTTTTTCTATCCAAAGTTTTCATTACACAAATATTTACTTATAGACATCTGGATACAGATGTGAATAAGCTACTACTCAAGTCTCCTAAAATGTATGTTCTGTGGTAGGGGGAAAACAATCAAAAAGTTAACAAATCAATATAAAACACAATTTCAGGTGCTATAAAGCACTATGCCAAAACAAAAAAAAAATAAAGTAAGAATGGACTAAGAGGAACTTTATCATAAAGATTTAGCAGCAATCATTATAAATCATTACATTTTCTACACATATGGACAAGAAATATTATACAGTCACAAATGTCTTATACTAAAGGGTCAGAATTTGTGCCGTTATATCATAAATGAAACTGAATACATTTATATAAATTGTAATAGTTTAGATGTAGACCAACGAAACTTACCCTATAAAAAGCGCTGGTCAAAGGGAGCAATGCAGCAGCAATGTTATATTCTTCTAAACTCGAACAATCCTTTACCAAGAAAAGAGAAAGATATTTACCAGAAGTGACAGATATATGAAAACAATTATCCAAGATACACTGAACTAGACCCAAAATTAGGGCAGTTTTCTTTTATTCTAAATTGTCACTAAGGCATAGATAAGTTGGAGGAACAAATATAAGAACAAAGGCCTACTGCTCCTTGAGGCATATTATTGTAGAAATGAAACAAACACACTAGAAAAAGATATTTTCTAACCTATTGGTAAGCAGCTAACTTAATTTTCTTGATATATAAAAATATGTAAAAGAACTGTGTAATTTGGCTAAAATTCTTGAAGGAGTTTAATTTTATTATTTATTTATTTATTTATAATTTATTATAACACTGTGATAGGCAATTACAAAGCTGTTCATGATTGGGTTTCAGCCACACAATGCTGCAACACCCACCCCTCCAGCAGTGCACGTTTCTCACCACCAATGACCCTAGTTTCCCTCCCTTCCCACCCTCCACCTACTTCTATGCGGGCTCTTTATCTCTCTCTCTCTTCTCCTCTCTTCTTTGGCACATTGTAGTTTGCAATACATACACTGAGAGGCTATCATGCATATCTCTTTGTCTACTATCAATACTCGGCTCTGGCATTGCGTTATCATTTCCAACTATTATTGGCATTATTGGCAAACTGATTCCTTCTCTATCTTACCTAGCCTTTGCCCCCCCCCACCCCCCCCCCCACACACTTGTAGATTTTTACCTATCCTCCTGGGTCCTGTTTTGCTAGTCTTGGATATTAACCTCTCTGTCTCTCTCTCTGTCTCTCTATATATACATACACACATATATATTTATATGAATCTATATCACAAATGAATGCATTCATTCTATATCTGTCCTTTACCTTCTAATTTCACTAAGCATGATCATTCATGTCTACCTATTTATATACAAATTTCATGACTTTGGTTTTTCTGACAGCTGTATAGTATTTCCTTTGTGTAGATGTACCATAGTTTCTATTTTTTTTCCCCCAAGTAAGAGAGAGAATCCCTGAGAAAGCTGACTTGTAGTGGACTTGAGATTTGCTGACCCACGAGGTAATTTTTTTCTTTAGACCATCTTCTGAACTTTATTGCTTTCCTCCTATTGAGGTGGAAGATGTGAGGGTTGTTTGTTTGTTCTTAGCTTCTAGCACTAATTTGTGAGTGTGAGGGAGGGAAAGGGAGAGTGAACTTTATGGGGAAGCAGTAGGAGGTTGACAGCTGCATAAGGGCCCTGGAATCAAGAACAAGGTTCCTAAGGAATAGGGAACACCATTACTTTTATGCGATACTTTGTTTTTGAAGAATTAGTAGGTACCAAAATACACCAAGGCGGGAAATACAGAGGAGTAGAGAAGAGAGAAAATAAAACATACGGGTACAAGGTCACTGGTAACCTATACTGTCCTTTTCTGCCAAGGCAGTATTAGATCCTGAAACATCCCATTTTCATAAAAACAAAAAAATTGTATTAAAATTCATGATTCCCAAATATATCAGCAAATATAACAATTAAGAAGGAAGGCAGGTTGGTCCTGCAAAGAAGACTTGTGTTTACTTAAGCTTCACTGCTGGCAAGGGTGTGTTCTGGGTTGGGCTGTAGACTATTTTGTGTTTTGTTTTTTTTTTTTTTTTGCCTTTTTGGGTCACACCGGTGATGCTCAGGGGTTACTCCTGGTTCTGCACTCAGGAATTACTCCTAGCACTGACTATATGGGATGCCGGGATCGAACCCATGTGCAAGGCAAACGCCCTACCCACTGTGCTATCGCTCTGGCCCCCTATAGACTATTTTGTAGGGTGTGATAGCTGTGACGAAGGGGGAAATTAGAAAAATACTGAGTAAATGAAATAAAGCATTTTTATTCTTTACTTTAATAAATAAAGCACAGCATTTTTGCTGGATTTTTTTTTTTTTTTTTTTTTTATTTTGGGTCACACCGGCAATGCTCTGGGTTTCTCCTGGCTCTGCACTCAGGAATCAATCCTGGCAGTGCTCGGGGACCATATGGGATGCCGGGATCGACCGGGCCAGCATGGCGGCCGCATCAAGGCAAACGCCCTACCCATTGGGCTATCGCTCCCCCCCTTTTTGCTGGATTTTTAAAAAACCCGTACAACTTTTCTGAGTTTTAAACTATGACTATATGAAAGGAATTTGTGTGCATGATATTTCCAAACCTAATTTGACCAATAACATTTTTAAGAAAGCAATTGAAAAATATACTTTTGGGGGTTGCATAGAGGTAGTATAGTGGATAACTTGCCTTGCATGAACTGACCTGTGCTGATACAGTCCCCTAAGTCCTCCAGAAGTGGTTTATCAGTGGAGCCAGGAGACAGCCTGGGCATAGCTGTTTCTCTCAAAATAACAAGCGATAACACAAACAAGGAAAGAAAAAGAAAAAAAAATACTTTGGAAAAATCATCACCTTAGACATCAAAAATATTTGATGGGGGAGCAGTGAGGAAAGAGAAGGAAGCACTAGGAAACAATGAGAACTCCCTTTAAGGGAAATGATAAAATCAGCAAAGAGGCCTTTGAAGGCTGTCAATTCCCAGGAGTCACATTTAGACTCAGAGTGTAAATTATAGCCAGGTTGGGAAAACTGTAGACAGGCACAGACAAATGAAACTGGAACCCTGGTCTTGTGCTGTTAATCCAAAATTAATTAAAGGCTTGTACATAAGTCTTTAACTGAAAGTGTAAAACTTGTAGGAGAAAAAACAGAAAACTCTGATAGTGGTCTTCATGATCAGTTTGTTCACTTTGACATCAAAATCAATGATGATGAAAGTAAACATGTGGCACTATACCTCATAACAAAGGAAACGATCAACAACATGAAAAGACAGCCTACAAATGAGAAAAAAAAACACATGATGATAAAGGGCTACTATGCACAAAATCCAATAAACTCATATAATAAAAAAAATACAAATAAAAATGGGCTAATGACCTGAATATTTTCCCAAAGAAATACATACAAATAGCAACATGGGGTTGGGAAATAGGACAAGGGTTCGGGTGCATGCCTTGCAGGTGCTGACCCTGTTCAATTCCTGGTACTACACGGTCTCGACCCGAGGGAGTCCTAGAACCAAAGAGCCCCAGCCCCACTGGGCCTTTGGTCCTAGTATTGAACCACTGGCCAGGATGGTTGAATATGGCCAGAAGTGGCCCTCCGGCCCTTGAGAATCATTGGTGAGACCCAAATATAAAAATAAAAAGGGCTTAGACATAGAGCTATGGGCTAGAGCACAGGCTTTGCCTGTAGAGCCTCAGATTCAATTTCAAAACAACATGGATCCCTGAACACTGCTGAAAGTAACCCCTGAGCTGAAAGCAGCACCTCTCAGCACTGCCAGGTATGACCCCAAACAAAACACAATTAAATAAAAATGTAGAAATATCATAGTAATACCACTTCAGGGGAACTATTTAAAGAACATGAAAACAATGATTTAAAAAAGATAAATGTACCATATGTTCACAGCAAGATTATTGACAATATATGAAACCAACCTAAATGTCCACACACAAACATATATATATATATTCACCAGAATATATAGGTTTATATACTCACTAGAATACTAGTAGTGTATGTAGGTATATGTACTCACTAGAATATGATTTTGCATTACAAAGATAAATCTTGCTTTATGTGATAATAACCAAGATGAGTATGCTATGCAAATAAGCTACAAGAGACAATTACTAGATTATTTCTTTCTATGTAAAATATAACTAACCAAAGTAAACAAATCACAACAAAGTAACTTATATCAGCAGAGAAAGATGATTATTGAGAGAAGTGGGAGAAGAGATGGAGACATGGGATCGGGGGTGTGTCAACCTGATATGAGCCTGACAGCACTTTGGCAAAGGGTGTGTGGTAAGTAAGGCTTAGGTACAAACAGGTGAGAGCACAGATGGTCCCTGGAGGCCATTCCTAGAGACCTTGGGAGCAGCAATGTGGTGCTAGTTAGGCATGGTGTGCTGGGGGCTACCAGGGCAATGTCCCGTGGTGCGTGGGAGACCAGGTTGTTCTGGGAACTGAAGCGGGGCTCAGGGGATGTTTCAACGTGCACAGCGCACACTGCAGCACTTAGCACTTTAAGCTCTTTTTTCTGGTCTTGGTAAATAAAAATCTTAATACAATAAAAAGACATAAAAAGTGTTCAACACCATTAACCATGACTGAAAGGCAAATCAAAATCACAATGTATCAACTCATATCTGTCAGAATGAATAGTATCAAAAAGACCAAAAAACTAACAAATGCTGGCAAGTTATGAAGAAAAGGGAAACTACAGAGTTGGTAGAATGGAAACTGGAAAAGGCACTGTGGAAAACACATGGAGGGAGTTCAACTACTACTAAACACTGAAACTAGAATTACCATAAATCTCTCTATATATGCTGAAATTACAAAATCATTATCTTAAAGATATATCTAGAGTCCATATTTACTGCAGTATTATTCGCAACAGCCAATTACAGGAACATCTGAAGAGTCCATCAAAGCATCAATAAAGAAATATGGTGTGTGTACACACAAAAACACACACAGAGTTACTACACAGCAACATGGATAAACTTGAAGGGCATTACACTAAGAGAAGTAAGTCATATAAAGACAACACTACACAGTGACATACTTAAAGGTGGACAGACAATACCATATGGTGTTGCTCTTAAAGGGGGAATCAGACAGTACTATATGGTGTCTCACTTAAAGGTGGAATCTTAAAAAAATGTTGGTCAAAGAAGCATGACAATGGCTGGCAGATGCCAGGGACCAGAAAGTGGGGGAAAGGGTACAAACTTTATATTATAAGATAAAATGTGGGATTCTAATGTATTACATGGTGGCTATATCGGATAATCGAAATTTGCAATCAGAAGTATACTTAAATCAAAACCCAAACAAGGTGAGTAATGTGAACATGTGTTAATCTGTTTTGGGTAATCTTTCATAATGTAAAGTATACAACGGTCACAGCACACCTTCAAATATATTACAATTTTGTCAATCCTACCTCTGTAAATTGGAAAAGCATATAGTCAGCCCATGTAGGAAACACTATAGTTTTAACCTATGTATTATTACTGCTTATTCTCCATTATCTCTATGGATTTTATAAAATAATCCCAGAACACAGGACAAAGTTTGAATCATCTTTTTTCCCCTGACTTATTCTTCACCCTTTTGCTTAGGACGCCGGCTATGCAGAAGACTGTCATCCCCCGAGTCCGAGCACATCTGAGTTTCTTTAAAAGAAATGCCTCGCATGCTTCTGAAGACTGTCATGAGGCCCAAGGCAATAAAGTTCAACAGACTGAGCTGTAATCTTCTCCTGAGGAAATGGTTGGAATGCCGAGATGCCTTGCGCCTTGATTGCACAGCACGGCTTCATTTGTAATGATGCTGTCCAAACTTTAAGTGACAACAGCTGTGATATGAAGACCCACACATTCATTTATAAAAATTTCCCACAAATTAAAAAAATTAAACAATGGGGAACTTCAATTCATGGCCAATTAGCAGGGAGCAGGCAATCATAAAATATTTAGGAGTTATTTATTATCTTACAAAATGTTTACACATTTCAGTGCGTGTCTCAGACCTGAGCGCCAGTCAAATGTTGATTGCAAAATATAAATATAAAATTCTTTGCAAATCACGTTAGAGACATTCTAAGTTAATTAGGCTGAAAAATGGGAAAATTTAAAAACAATAAGTTACAACTATTGACGTAGCAATAGCATTCCAGAGTAGTGCAGTTATCTGCTGGGGCATCAGTCCATAAATATACATCCTGAGGTCCCCTGTGTTTTGGCCACATAACAGCAATGCAGTTACAGACATACCAAGCAATTTATAAACTTGCAAGGACTCGAAAACTTATACTAGTTTTATTCTGAATTGTGTTATGCAGCCTACCTTTAATTTTCCTGCTACAATTAAAGAGTGAGCCTGTAGTATTAATTTCACCTATGTTTATTCTTTATCTGTGTACCTTTGAATGTTATGGCCAGCATTCCTGTATCATAAAACTTTAGCTTCTCTTAAAAAATATACTTAAACATAAAAAATTTATGAATTAAAAGACATAATAGGTTTTTTGGGGTTGGGGGGGTGAGGTTTGGGTTACACTTGGCCGTGCTCATGAATTGCTCCTGGTTCTGTGCTCAGGAGTCCTGCTGGTACGTGGGGGACCAGACACAATGTTGGGTACTGAACTACATTGGCCACCTACATTGGTCACCTACAATTAAATCCTATATAATCTTTCTGGCTCATAATTAATTTTTTTTGGGGTCTGGGGACCACACACCTGACAATGCTTAACATAACTCATTGTTCTGTGCTCAAAGGTCATTCTTAGTGGTCCTTGGCAGACCATGGTGAATAGGGGTTGAACAAAAAGTTGGCTTGGGAGCCACATCCAATGGTGTTCTGGGGCTACTCCTGGCTTAGTGCTTGGAGGTTGCTCCCAAAGGCGTTTGAGGTCATGTGGCTCTGGGTAATGAATCCTGGCTTCCTGCTTGTGAAGAACATGGACCATCCCCAGCACAGAAATGAGACCTTTAAGTAAGGAAATAACAACAAATTCAGAATGTGAAAATTCCATAAACGAGACCAAGACGCAAGAAAACACATAGAAAGCCAAAGAAACAGAATGGATCAGAGAATCATTCAAGACAGCAGTAACGTGCAAATAACTCAGAAATTATCAGAGAAATAAGATAAAACAAAAAAACTCTATGGGAACTATCTGGCTCTGTTAGGGAATGTAGATTAAGAGTAAGAGAGAAAAAGGGGGAACACGGCTCTTATTCAAAGAAATAATACTCAAAAACTTCCTGGGAGCAAACAAATTCACTTGGCTGTCTTACAAAAGAAAAGACACTACTTTCAACTGTCAAGATTTCAAAACAAAGAAAGACTACTGAAGGTAGATAAGAAAAGTACCAGGTCACATATAAATGTTTTCCCATCGGGTTTTAATCACACTTTTTTGCAGAAAGTCTACAGGACAGAAGAGAATGAAACGACAGTTTCAAAATACTCAAAGACAAAAACTGCCAACTGAGAATACTGCAATTCTGCAAGATTTCAGACATGAGAAATAGAAAAGGTCTTTACAGACAAACAAAAGTTGACCTCTAGAATGTTAATACTAGACATCCTCTACAAGAAATATTGAAAAGAACTCTTTAAAGCTGGAAAAAAAGACAACTCACAAAAAAATGGAACAGTAACTATTTGAAAAGACAGAAGCAAAAACTAAAAAAAAAATAGCAGTAGCAACATCTCATATATTAAAAATTATCAATGAAAGTCAACAAATTAAACTTACTGATCAAAAGGCATACAGTGGGCAGACAGATTGAAAAACAATATTATAATTTTTTTTTCCAGCAGTAGAGTACTTGCCTTGTATGTGTGAGGCCCTGGTTTGATTCCTAGCATCTCAATAAATAAAACAACAAGGCCAGGGTACAGGGTTAAGGTACTTGTCCTGATGCTGTCAACCCTGGTTCAATTCCTGAAATCACACAATCCTCTGAATGCTGCCAGGAGTCACTACTGAACACACAGGCAGGAACAGCCCCTGAACACCACAAGGTGTTGCCCAAATCTCCCCACTCCCTGAAGAAGGAAAAAAACAAAACTATGTGTTATTCATAAAACCCCAAGCAATGAGGAACAGGAATACAGTTCAGAGGGATGGGATGCAGCTTGTATGTAGAGGCCTGGAGACTGGTCTCAGTCATCCTATGCTCGCCGCAACATACTGAGTGCAGCCTTGTAGCTCCAAACCACCACTGAACCCATGCACCTGACCAGGTCATTACCATGGAGCTGAGGTTCACTGGCAGGCAGACCACCAGGGGAAGGTCCCTACACCAGAAGACAGACAGAGTGAAAGGTTGAGTTGGTTCTCTGAATCCAGCAGGAAATTAAAAAAATGAAATAACCACTAGACTTAAATCAGGAAAAACAGAGTTCCAGAGAGAAAAAATTGATGGCACAAGACAAACTTGATAAATGGATCAATAAAACAGCTAGCTATAACAATTATTAACATATACACAGAAACATAGCATAAATAAAATAATAAAATATTAATAGGCATAGAGGTAGAATTGACAGCAATACTATAAATATCATGAACTTTAACATTCTACTTAGAATAAGGGGGAGGTCATCCAGATAGAAAATCTCCAAGGAAACAAGCTCTAATGAACTGGGACATGCATTCTCTTAGACACTCACGGATCATTCCTTCCTTTACATTCTTTCAATCACTCATATTTTTTTTTGTTGTTGTTTTGTTTTTGGGTCATGACTAAGGGGTTCTAGGGTTTATTCCTGGTTCTGAACTCAGGAAAAAACTCTAGGGTTTACTCCTGGCTCTGAACTCAGAGCTTGCCGGGGTGGTGGGGGTCTTAGGGGGTTGCCAGGGACCAAAACCAGGTTGGATGCATGTGAGGTAAGTGCCTTAGCCACTGTACTATCCTACCCTTCAATCACACATGAATGATTTTTCTTTCCCTCCCTCCTTCTCTCCTTTTCTCTATTCCTTCCTTTCCCCAGAGTATCACACATGTAAGCAACTGCTCTACTGCTATGCAAAATCCCTGACCCACATTTTCAAGGATATATCACATGCTGGAACATTAAACAAATTTCAATAAATTTATGAAGATTAAAATGACATCAAGCATATTTTTCCAATGACAGTCACACAAAACTAAAAATCAGTCAAAAGAAAATAGAGGGGTATAAATACACTTGTGAAGAATAAGCAACATGCTTCCTTACTGGGTTGATGAGGAAATTCAAGATGAAATTTTAAAAAAATCTGAATGAAACCAAAGACATAGTTTATCAGAGCCCAAAGGAGTCAGCAAAACCAACATTAGAGGTAATATAGCAATAAAATTTTATTTCAGAGAAAAGCAAAAATTATAAATAAAAATATATACAAGACAAAAACAGTACAAAACAAAAATCACAGCAAAAATGAACAAAAGAGAGATAAGAAAAAATCCAAAAGTTCAATGAAACCAGAGCTGGTTCTTGAAAAGATTGGCAAAATAGACAAATTTTCAGGGGCCGGAGCGATAGCCCAGCGGGTAGGGTGTTTGTCTTGCACGCGGCCGGCCTGTGCCGGCCAGGGTTCGATCCCCGGCATCCCATATGGTCCCCCCGAGCACCGCCAGGAGTAATTCCTGAGTGCAGAGCCAGGAGTAACCCCTGAGCATCGCGGGTGTGACCCAAAAAGAAAAAAAAATAGACAAATTTTCAGCCCGACTCACAAAGGGGAGAAGGAAAACACAACAGAAATAAAAGCTATAATAGCTACTATAGAAATAAAAAGGATCATGCAAGTACCAATTGCCAACAAGTTGAGCAATCTAGAAGAAATGAAAAAAATTCTCAGAAACTTAGATTTTCAAAGAAAACTGAACTTAGAAGAAACAGAAAAACTTAACAGATCCATGTCTGGCAACAAAATTAGAATAATTAAAAGCCTTTCAGAAAACAAAATAGGCCACACTGTTTCACTAGGGGAATTCTACCACATTTCAAAAAGAGGAGTTAAACATATCCTCTCTTCAACTCTTAAGAAATTGGAAAGGAAGGAAAACATCCACATTCCATGAAGTGAACATCACCTAATTCTGAAACCAGAGAGAACATATTCCCCCACCACACACACACACACACACACACACAATTCTAGTAAACAAATTTGGTAATATATTAGAAAAATTAAATGTCACAAAAGAGTAATTTTATTTTACAGATGCCAGCATGCAAACTGATAAATGTGACATACCACATCAATATAGGATAAAAATTTTATGATAAGAAACGTAAGTGATTTCAACAGATGCAGAAAAGGCATTTGTCAAAATTCACTCTTTCATGATAAAAATTCCTAACAAAATGGGTACAAAAGGAATGTATCTCAAAATAGTAAGGACCCTTTATAACAACCAAACCATATTTAATGATGAAAAACTGAAAGCTTTCCCTACAAGATTAGTAACAAAACAAGGAAGTCCATTTCACCACTATTTATTTATTACTAGTATTTAAAAAATTTGAATTATATCACCATGAGATAGACAATTACAAAACTGTTCATGATTGGGCCTCAGTCATACAATATTGTAGCACCATCCCTCCACCAGTGCATGTTTCCCACCACCAAGGTGCCCAGTTACCCTCCCCCATTCTACCCTACCTATTTCTATGGCAGGCACTTCTCTCTCTCTCTTTTCTCTCCCCCTATTGCACATTGTGCACATTTATTTATCTATTTTCAATACTCAATTCTAGTTTAGCATTACCATTTCCAAGTATTATTGTCAGACTGATCCCTTCTCTATCTTATCTAACTTCTGCACCCCACACACTCGTGATAGATTCTAACCCTTGACAGGTCCTCCTGGACCCTGTTTTGCCTAGCCTTGGATATTAGTCTCAATATATATTTTCATATCCCACAGATGAATGCAGTCATTTTATAACTGTCCCTCTCCTTCTAATTGCATCACTTGATCACTTGAATCCCGTTATTCATCGATTTGCTCGAGCGGGCGCCAGTAACATTTCCATTGGACCCTATCACGTGCCAATGTAGCCCAATGGCATCTGGTTGATTCAGGAATATGAAGAGCCTCAAACCGTTCCTTCAGGGTCTTGACAAGGAAGTCTGACCATCTTGTAGGTGGGCGGTCACGTGATATTTTGACATCCCGTGGGATCCAGTCGGTAACGGCTCTAGTCCAGCGGTTATCTCCAAATCGCATTACATGTCCAGCCCATCTGATTTTCGATGCCTTGGCAAACGAGACAGCGTCCCTGATTCTGGAATAGCGATGGAGGTCAGAACTCCGATTCCTTCTCTCACTTGAGTGAGGCGTGATATTCCAAGCATAGCTCTTTCGATTCCTCTCTGGGAGACCCGAATAGCATTCTCATCCTGCTTTCATAGGGCCCAGGTCTCTGAGGCGTATATGAATGCAGGGAGAACGGTGGAGTCAAAGAGATGTGCCTGGAGCCGGAGGTTCTTTGTCCTTTAGCTATTTCTTCGATGCCTTTGAAGACATTCCATGCAGCTCTCTTCCTCCTGCGCAGCTCAGGTTTTAGGTTGTTCATCATGTTGATTCTCTACCTAGGTACACATAACTGCTGCATTCAGAGATGTTTGTTCCATTGAGAGTGAATGGGGCCTCTGGAACTAGTTCATTTTTCATAAACATAGTATTCTTTAGATTCAGCTATAGACCTATCTTTCCACATTCTCGGTCGAAGTCAGCCAGCATTTGTGCCGCTTGGCTAATGTTTGGTGTTATTAGAACGATGTCATCAGCGAAGCAGAGGTGGTGTAGTTGCCGACCATCTATTTTCACTCCCATTCCTTCCCATTCTAATTGTTGCATGATGTTCTCGAGGGTGACGCTTAAAGAGTTTTGGTGAAATGGTATCACCCTGTCGAACCCCTCTTTTGACATCAATGATCATTTCCTTGTAGAATGGTGAGATCCTGGTGGTGAATCCATAATACAACTCACGAAGGATCTTGATGTATTGGGTTTGAACACCCTGTTTGGCTAGGGCTTTGATGACTGCTTCAGTCTCCACAGAATCAAATGCTTTATTTAAATCAACGAACGTGAGACAGAGCGGCATCTTGTACTCCCTACAAACCTCAATGAGCTTGGTTACCGTGTGGATATGGTCGATTGTGCTGAATCCTTTCCGGAAGCCAGCTTGCTCGCATGATTGTACTTCACCTAGTGTTCTGCCAATCCTGTTCAGGATGACTCGTGTAAACAACTTGTAGATGACGGACAACATCATCAGACAGATGGGGCGATAGTTGCCAATGTCGTGAATGTCTCCCTTCTTGAACAGTAGAACTGTCCTGCTGGTTTTCCATTGGGAGGGTACCTTGCATTCAGACAGGTAGCGTGTGAAGAGCCAAGCTAGTGTATTGATGAGTACTGACGGCAGATGCTTCAGGTGTTAAGATCTGACTTTTTCTGGGCCTGGAGCTGTTCCCTTCTTTACCGACGAAATGGCATGTCGGATTTCAGAAGGGAGGACGTTGGGAATGACATATCCATCCTGGCGGAAATTGGTATGTGGGCAGGTGGACGTGGCTATCAAAGAGATCTGAGTAGAAGTCATGGATAATCTTCTCCATTGCCTTTCTGGAAGATGTGATAGATCCATTAGGGTGTCGGAGGGCAGTCATCTTGGTCTTAGAGTTGGCGAAGGACAGGCGGGAGTTGCGAATGCTTTTCCCGGCTTCTGCTGCATCTTCCAGTATTTCTGCTCTTCTGTCTTTGAGGTCTTCTTTTATCGCTTCTCTGCACCACTTTGCAAGCTTGGACGTTAGCATTTGGTCGCCTGAGGCTCATGCCTTGCCATGTTGGCAAATAATTGCATTCAGCATGATAATCTCCAAGTCCATCTATTTATAGGCAAATTCCATGATTTCATTTTATCCAACAGCTACATAGTATTCTATTGTTTAGATACACCACAGTTTGTTTTTTATCCAATCTTCTGTTCTCAGGCACTCAGGTTGTTTCCAGATTCTGGCTATTGTGAATAGTGTTGCAATAAACGCAGAAGTGGGATGGTGTTTCTGCTGTTCACCACTACTATTTAATATAGTATTGGAAGTCCTGGCAGTAGTAGTTAGACAGGAAAAGGATACATCGCTAATCATCAGGGAGATGCAAATTGAAACGAGATATCATCTAATATCACAGACTGTAGTACACATCCACAAGAACAAGAACAACCAGCGCTGGCATGGATTTGGGAGAGAGGGACTCCCGCTCACTGTTGGTGGGAATGTAGACTGGTACAGTTCTTTGGAGAATATTATGGGCATTTCTCCAAAAACTAAAAATTGAGCTTCCATAAGACCCAGCAATACCACTCCTGGGAATATACCCAAGGGCTTCAAAATACACAGCAGAAACATGATCTACACTTCTATATTTATTGTAGCACTATTCACAATAGCCAGAATCTGAAACAACCCAAGTGCCTGAGAACAGATGACTAGTTAAAGAAACTATGGTACATCTACACAATGGAATACTATGCAGCTGTTAGGAAAAATGAAGTCACGAAATTCAGTTATAAACAAATAAACATGCAGAGTATCATGCTGAATGGAATGAGTCATAAACAGAGGGACAGACACAGAATGATTGAACTCATTTGTGGGATGTAAAAAAAAGAGTATGAAACCTATACCCAAGGACAATAGAAACAAGGGCCAGGAGGATTGGTCCAGAGTTGGAAGCCTGATTGGGAAAGGCAGTTGGGACAGAGAAGGGACCACTATGACAAAGACAGTGGCAAATGATCACTCTGGTTCAGAACTTCATGGTGAAAGTAGGTAAAGAAACAAACATGGTAAGCTCTCTGTGTTTGTATTGTAAACCAAAATGCCCAAAGGGAGAGACAAAGAAGGAAAGCGCCTATCACAAACAGACTGGTGCAAGTGGGGTGGCAGGAGGGAAAAGGGGAAACTGGCTGTGGGAAATGCACACTGTGGAGGGATGGGTGCTTGAACACTGTAGGACTGGAATCTGATCATGACCAGCCTTGTAACTGTATTTCCAATAAAATATAAAATAAACAAAAGGATTCAATAAAATATAAAATAAATAAAAGGAATCCAAATTAAAAAGCAAGAATTATAATTATGGCTATTTGCTTGTGACATGGTAATATACACAGAGACAGTTCCATGGGACTACACACACACACACACACACACACACACACGGCTGTGGCTGGAGACTAAGGAAAGTCTAAGGAACAGCGAGAAGTGGGATGCAGTGCTAGACACTTAGTGGCAGGTTGTGGAGCAGCAAGTCCAGCACAGGGACACAGGATTTGAGCGCAGATTTCTGACTGTAAAAGCATACACTGAATCGAAAATCTCAGAGAAGTAAGACCAAGCCGTTGTACTCTAGTAGTGAGCAGACTGTGAGGGGCAGGGTTCACGATGTACAACAAACTTAAACTTAAGCACCTTGAGGGTATTTGTTGCTATTGTTTTGGGGTGATTATCTGGCATGCTCAGGGGAATCCTCCTGACTAACGCTGAGGAAAGGCCCGACAGTGCTCCAGGTCCAATAAGGGGTGCTAGGGATCAAAACCCAGTAGGTTGCATGTAAGGCAAGCACCCTACCTCCTGAACTACTGCTCCTGCCTGCATCTTGAGTTCTGTATATAAATCTTTTATAGAATTCTCAAGAACCCACAAGCTCAGGAATAAATGTTGATGCTAACACCTTCATTTTTCTCAACCAATAAAATGAGCCTAAAAGGTGAAGACTTAAATACAGCCATACTCTACGGTAAGGACTCCATGAGCAAGGAGGCTACAAACTACAAGAAATAACAAACAGTTTGGATTCGCGTTGGACACTGAATGCCCAGAACAACTGTAGTAGGAGCAACTTTGTAAGTCATGATGTTATATATAAAGTTTTTTTTCAAAAGCAAGGATAACCTACAAAAAATGAAATAAATAAAAACAAGGTGGAAGAGGCAATGTAGGTAGTGCAGACAATTTACTACTAAGATCTGAGGGGCTGTAACCAACAGAAACACTTTCCATTAGTAAACAATTAAGACTGTTAAAAATGAAAAGATATGAATGTTTTAAAATTTTGCATGCATTATTTTTTTCATGGAATTTAGTTGTAAGGATACAAACACATAACCAATTGTCTCTAAGTACTTACAGTCACTCATTTCTTCTGGACCAGGAGGTACCAAAAATAAAAGCCAAACAAAAATCACTCAGATACTAAGAAATCTCAATCTTAAGCATATAGCTCAAAAAATTAAAAATAACACACTTTTAGGGCGAGAGCAGTAGTATAGTGGGTAGGTGCTGCCCTGTCCACGGCTGACTCAGAATTGATTTCCAGCACCACATTTGGCCCCTCAGGTCCACTAGGAGTGACCCTAAGTGCAGAGGCAGGAGTAAACCCTAAGCACTGCTTGGTGTCTTCCAAAACAGAAAAAAACCCAAAATTTTAAAGTACACAATAGGAAATAATAAAACGAGGACAGATATTGCAGAATAAACAAAACTGGGCAGGGGCTAGATGGGGAGTGTAGCACATAGAGCTGTGTGTGGTCACACTGTACAGGGACTAGAGGGGACAGTACAGCATGTCCAGCCTTATGTGATCATGCTGGACAGGGACTAAATGGACAGTACAGCATGTTTGGTCTTGTGTGGTCATCCTGGACAGGGAATAGAGAGGACAGTACACATGTGTGGCCGTGTGGTCACACTGGACAGGGACTAGAGGGACAGGACACATGTATGGCCTAACACTCTGTAAGTGCAGAGCCAGGAGTAAGCCCTGAACACAATCAGATGTGGCCCCAAACAGCAAGAAACGAAAATTAAATTGGTCTAAACTGACCTTTTATGAAGGACAGGGGGCAGTGGTGGGAGGCACTGAGACAATGGGGGACGGAAGCGGGCGCCAGCGGAGGGTGGGGGGGCTGCAACCTGTATGCATGAAACCTGATCACGGACACTGGAACTGATGACGGCTACAATTTTTTTAAAAGGGATGTTTCTTTATTGAAGAAGAAATAAAGAGAAAGATTCCTAGGAAAACCATGATCAAATAAACCCATGAAAAAGAAAAAGTTGGATATCGAATAATGGGCAGTTGCTTGCCTTGCATGATGGGAACCTGGATTTGACCTGGAGTTGGTCCCCAGCACCCCAAAGGGTTCTGATGACCACTGGATCACTAGGAGCGATCCCTGAACACTGAGCCAGCAGTAAGCCCTGAGCACAGCTGGGTGTGGCCCCCAAATAAAACAAACAAAATAAAAAAAGGAAGGAAACAAAATAAAAGGAAGAAAAAAATCAAAAAAGTGGTAAGGTGGTAGTGGCTAAGAGGAGACAGACATCAAGTAAAGCAGTTACTTTATCTGGTCCTTTTTAAATCTCACCTGCCCCAAAGAAGCCATTGACAACAAATAATAAAATATGGGTTTTCTTATTTGTAAAATAAAAAATGGGTGGGAGATAGTGAGATATAAAAGGGAGCCCCACTTCTGACCTGAAGTCCAGCCCCTCAAATTGAAAAGTTCCATATCAATAACGGAACTTCACATGTTGAGAAATAGAAGAATAATAGAAGTCTAGGTCAGGATGGAGGCAATAATAAGAGAGAAGTCAAGAAAACAATGCAAAGGGTAAAGCTGGAATTGACGTTTCAAAAATTTAAAGATGGATGAATCTTTATCTAGACTCATCTAGAAAAAAGAAAAGAAAACTTGCTAAATTAGATCAGAGATGCAAGGGGAGAAGATGTGAAAGACACTTCAGAAACACGAAAGATCATAAAATGTTACAATGAACAACTCCAATAAACTGGGAATCTAGAATGGTCAAATTCTTAGAATCATAGTCTCCCAAAATTGAACAAGAAGGAAGTTTGGGCTGGAGTCATGTACTGCAGGAGGTGTATAATGATCATGAACAACACTGTAAATGATGATGCTAAATTTTTATGAAAGGAAAATTTCTTTATTAAAGAAGAAATTAAAAGAAAGAACCCCAGACAAAATACACTCAAACTCATGATAAGGAAAAGGGGCTAGAGAGGAAGATTAATGGGCAGGATACTTTCCATGCGAGAGGTTGCCCCGGGAAGTGATGCTGGTGAAGGGACGGGTGCTAAAACACAGGAGGACTGAAACTCAGTCTTGAACAACTTTGTAACTGTGCATCCCATGCTGAGTCAATAATAAGCAAAAAGGAAAAAGAGTCAAAGGCATTCAAATTGAAAAGAAAGTGAAATTATAAGTCGCTATCTGTAAATAACATAATATCTTTAGAAAATCCTAAGGACGTCACCAAAAATTATTAGTAACGATAGTTATTGCTATATTGGTTAATATGAGTGTATCAATGCAGCAAAGTAGCAGGCTACAAAACCAATATGCAAAAAATCTGTTGGGCTTCTATGTGCAAACAAGACACTAGAAGAAAAGCAATTAAAAAGTACAAACTCATTTAAAACTATTTAAAGACATTAAGTGTCTAGGAACCAACTTAACAAAGGCCGTTAAGGATAGATAATATGCCAAAAATATAAGTTACTGTTAACAGAAAAGAACACTAAGAAATGGAAAAATATTTCAAGTTCATGGCTTTGTTATATTTATCATTGTCAAAATGATCAGCCTAACCAAAAGTATTAGACAAATGGTCAAGGAAGACAGCTCAGGCAATTGGAGCATTTACCTGAAGGAGCACCAGCTCCAATCCCGGATACAGCTATTTCCTCAGACACTAGCAGGTATGGTTCCCCCAAAAGAAACGAAAGGCTACATACACCAATACATATATTTGTGAACAGGAAGATTTTCAAACAATTACAGCTATTCTGAAATCAGTCTATGACTTCTATGTAACTTCACAGTTCCAAAAGAATTTATGACAGAGTCAACAGTGATTCTAAAATTAAATTGGAAAACAAAAAGCAATTAAAGTGAGTTTTTTTCTTAGATGTAGACTACAAGGTATTTCAAGATGTAGATTAGTGGCAGCTTTACAGATACTAAAATTTATTACAAAACCCTAATGCTATATAACACTTTTGTGGAAATAGGAAAGTAGATGAAACAGAAATCTTGAACAAAACCATATGTTTATATAAATGTGATTTATGAAAAGAGGGTCATAACAAGTCATCGGAGAAAGGATATGCTATTAAATCGTTCTAGAGATAATGGTTATTATTGAAAAAAAGCGTTGTATTAGGTATAATACAAATAAAATTAAATTTCAGGTAAAGACGTAAATATAAAAAGGCAAAATTATATTGAGGGCTTAAATATAAAAGACAGTATATTTATTTTGTTTGTTTGTTTTGGGGACACACACCAGCAATGCTCAGGACTTAATCCTGAGAAAGTCACTCCTTTTTAAAGAGATATGAAAATATCTTTGTAACCACATGGTACTGAAGGATTCTTGTAAAAAACATAAAAACACAAATATCAGGGGCCATACTGATAGTACAGCGGGTAGGGTGTTTGCTTTGGTATCCCCGGGATTCCATATGGTCCCCAGAGCACCGCCATATGTAACTCCAGAGTAACCCCTGTGCATCGCCAGGTGTGACCCCCAAAATAACAAAAAAACAAAAACAAAATCTAAGACCCACTAATAGCAGAGGATTTAATAAAACTGACTGCACTGTGATGACATCAACTTACTAGTCAGTTACTAATTAGAGCTACCCAAAACGTGAAAGAACTATTGTTCATTTATTAAGAACTCCTATAAATCAATGAGAAAAAGATTACCAATGCAAAAGAAAAAAGGCCAAAAGCAAAACAGTCATTTCCTTCCAACAAAATCATGCAAAGCCAAAAATACCATGAAAAAGTGTATGCAACATTTTATTAATTGCTGAGGAAATGCAATTTTTTTTTTGTTTTTTTTGGGGATCACACCTGGCTATGCTCAGGGGCTCTGCACTCAAATTACTCCTGGAGGTGCTAAGGTGCTCAGGGAACCATATAGGATGCCAGTGATCGAACGTGGGTGGGCCGTGTACAAGGCAAATGCCCTACCCGCCATGTTATCACTCTGGCCCCAGTAATGCAAATTTTAAGTACGATGATATATAAATGTTTTTGTAATAAAAAGACTGGCAGAGATCGATAAACTAAGAATTTCTTAAACATTAAAATTTTATTAAGATGTTCAGTTGGGAGAAAAATCTCGTGCAGTTGTAAGATATAAATTTTGTTGTAATGTATCAGGTATAATGGCCTGGTTTTAGAGACATGAACAAAACCAACAACAAAAAAAATCCTTAAGCTGATCAAGGGAGCCTAAGTGACAAAGGAGACAAGTGACAAGAAGGGAGAGGGCAATTCCAGAAGCTGACCGCTTGCTTGGCTTCCTACGAGACTGGCGTGTGGATGAAAGCCGAGTTGGGGGAATGGTGAGCAGAGGAAGTGACTGCTTAGTGGCCACTTGTGTAGGTCATTCTCTGTAAGAAGTGAACCCACGGAAGACAAAGTAGAGAGAATCCATCCATGGTGAAGCTTACTGGGTGATTCCTTACAACATAACCTGGTTAAGTTGTTTTTCGAGGAAACTCCTAATCTCAGTATCTTAGTAAAATTGTTTTTTCTCAGTTGGTCACTGCTTGGAGAACTGTCTTTCAGTGCCCTATCTCAAGGGCAGGCTGCCAGAATTCTGGAAACTGTAGAGAGCAAGTCAGCTGGCTTTATCCATATCTGACATACAATTAACCTCCTTTTTTTGCAACAAAATGATATATCCACCAGTCAGACCCTAATGCTCCCCAGGCCAACAATGTCCTTTCTTTTTTTAAGAAAGAAGAGCAGACCTCTAATCTTCTGCCAGGGTGAAAGAGAGGCAGCTGTTTGTGTCTACAGAACTAAAAAGGTTCTGGGAGAGGAATCCAACTACATCTTTGGAATACTTTGAAACCTTTTTAAAAAAACTATTTTCACCCCCCCACCCCCACCCCCAGTAACTTCCAGCTTTCAAATAACCTGAAGTTCCTAATTAATTTTCAAAATGTTGCTTTTGTCTCTTCTTGTGTTTATCTATGCATTTATGCACTAAAGAAAAAAAAATCTACTTTTGTTTTGTTTGGGTTCTGAGCATTACCCGAGGTTATAGGCTTCCAGTCTGTTCACTTGAACTCAAACTTGTCTCATCTCCTCTATCGCATCTCTACACTACATTTGGTGACATCAAAATATTTTTCTATTTTAAAAAAGCATATACTTCTTATTTCTACTAGCAACTTCTACGAATGTTGAATAGGATAGCATAATGTTCCAAGTTTGGTCATTTTTCAAGATAATATATTAAAATATATTATTTTTTAAAATAAAATGATTTTCTTTCTTTTTTTTTTCTTTTTACTATTCTTTTATTATTTTTTTTTAATTTTTTAAGTATTTTATTATACCACCGTGAAATATACAAATAAAAAGATATACAATTAAAAAGTTCATGTTTGGGTTTTTCAGTTCCTCAGAGCTCCGCCCAGCAGAAGAGCTGATCACAGCCCGGCTCATCACTGACCCACCCTGCAGCAGTCTTTTCCAAGCCCTGCCCAGGTATGCCCATCCAGAGACTCACACACACAAGGGGCAGAGCTGCTACTTGCTCTCCCTGTGCCCAGCTGATCACAAGGCGCCCGGGAGGGGATGGTGGGTTCTAGCCCTGGCCCACCACCCCAGCAGAGCCTCGCAAGAAGCCAGAGGAACCCCACACCATATGGGCCACCATTTTCCACATCCAGACCCCCTCTGCTCAGAGCTTCACCCAGCAGAAGAGCTTGATCACAGCCCGCTCGCGGTTCATCAATAAATGCTCGAGTTTTGAGGTGACTATAAGAGTATCCCACCCGCACGGCAGAGCCTGGGTGCAAGCTACCCGTGTCTTACTTGACATACCAAATACCAGTAACAATTATATACCTCATTCCCATGACTTGATGGAATGGTTTTGGGGCTCTTTATGTTCCTGGAGCGGACAGATGCCCTTGGGCTATCTCAACTGACAGGACATATTGAGATGTTACTGGTGACCGCTCGAGTAAATCGATGATCTACGGAAGTCAAGTGATCAAGTGAATTTTTTAAAAGTTATTTTTACATCAAAATTAAAAATATTAAGGAACTGTGATTTACAGTTATTCACAGTTGTGTTTCAGGTATATAATATTCCAACACCAATCCCACCTCCAGTGTCCCCAGATTCCCTCCCAACCCCAAGCCTGCCTCTCTGCCAGTTTTGTTTGGTTGTTGAAGTTTGGATTTTACGCTTATGGTACTGTTTGCTGGTCCTGAAGTTTAGACATATACATACATCACACCTCTACACCCCTTATGTGCTGGCGCCCCTTTAATCCCACTGCTGTTAATGCCCATCTGTCTCTATTTATTCCTCTACCCATACTTTGAATCTTGCAATCCGTTCCCCTGTTATTCTTATGTATAATAGATAAATAAGACCATCTTCCGCTAGTTCCATTCAAGTAGCAGCAAATTGCTTTATTCCATTGTTCTTGTGGCTGCACAGTACTTCACTGTGGCTCTACACCATGCTTTGGTTATTCACTCATCTGTTATGGGGCACCTGCGCTCATCCCGTATCCTAACTACTATGCTGGGGACTGCAATGAATGATGATGTGCAAACTTCCTTTGGAATGAATGCATGTGGAACTGCAGGCTTGTATGGAAGCTTTATTCTTACTTTTCCGAGAAAACTCCATACTGTTTCCACAGGGGTTGAAACAGGCAACATTTCCAAGGGCATAGGACAAGCTATATTTTTCACTACATCCCTCTCAACACAGATTGTTCCCATTATTTATTTCAAAAATGTGCCATTATTTCTGGTGTGAGATGATATCTCATTATCGTCCTGACCTGGACTCCCCAGATAATACAAGAGGATGAGCATTTTTTATGCATTTACTGGCATCTTGCTTCTTCAGAGAAGCATCTACTCATTTTTTCTCCTTTTTGATAGGGGTCACAGAATATTTTTGTTGATCTTTGTAAGTGATTTATATATCTTAGATGTTAATCATTTATCTGATGTGACTGTGAATATTTCTTCCATTCTCTTGGATGTTTTAGCCCATGCATCTTTAGCTACTGTAGAAACTTTTTTAGTTTGGTAAAGTTCCCTTTATTTAAAGATTTTTTTTTTTTGCTTTGGTTTAGTCATACCTGGTGATGTTTAGGGCTTATTCCTGGCTCAGGGATCACTCTTGACAGAGCTTGGGGGACCATATGGTGTATAGTGACTGAACCTGGGTCAGCTGCATGCAAGGTAGATGGTCTACCTGCTTTACTATCTCTCCAGTCTCCTGTCTGTTTTGTTTCTGTTGCCATTGGCAATGGAAACATATCACTGAAGACATCTTTGAGGTTCAAATCTTGAAGCATTTTTTGATATTTTCCCCAATACAATTTTTGGATTCTTGGTCTACTTGATCTACTTTCAACTGACATTTGCGTAAGACTTGAGATAAGGATTGCATTTTCTCAATGCCATTTGCTGAAGAGGCTATCTTTACTCTACTACCTATAACTAGTTCCTTGATCCAAAACTAGCTGACTCTAGATCTGGTGATTTGTCTTTGGATACTTGATTCTAATCAACTGGTCAGAGAATCTACCCTTATCCTAGCACCATGCTATTTTGATAGCTTTAAAATATAATATAGTTTCACTATATTACTTTATAATATAGTTTCATCTCATTCACTAGGTAATGAGATGCCTCCCAATTTCTAATTTCTCAGTATGACTTTAGATATTTGGGTTATTTTATGACTTCACACAAAATTTATTACTGACCATTCGAAGTCCGTGAAGAATGTCAAGATTTGTATTTTCGTGTTTGTTTTTTTTTTTTTGCTCACACCAGTGGTGCTCAGGATTTACTCCTGGCTTTGCGCTTGGGATTACCTCTGGCTACGTCAGGAACTGAACCTGGATTGGCCACATGCAAAGCAAGTGCTGTATCCACTGTATTATCACTCTGGCCCTAAGAATGTTGGATTGGGATTGTATTAAATCCATATAGTAATTTAGCTAGGGTGGTCATTTTAAAAATATTGATTCTTCCAATAAAAGAACATGGGCTATCTTCCCATTTCTTCATGTTTTATATCTCTTAAGTGGTTTAGAGTTTTTTATGGTGTAGATATTTTAGATTTTTCACATCTCCTGTTCAGTCCTAGGTAATTGATTTTTTTGCTTTGATGTATATTTTACGTTTTGATGTATATTTAAATTCTATTTAAATACCATGATTTAAAAAGTTGTTCACAATACAGTTGTTTCAGGTATTCAATATTTCAATATTCAATATTTCAGGTATTCAATATTTCAAGGACAGCACCAATGTGTCCCTACTGCCACCAAGGTCCTTAGTTTCCTGCCCACACCTCCAAGCCCTTAGCAGGCACTAATTAATTTAGCTGATAATGCTTATTACAACACATATCTCGTAATGGATTGCTAGGGTCATGATCTTTTTTTGCCTTTATTTTTCTTTTTTGGGTCACACCCGGCAATGATCAGGGTTACTCCTGGCACTGTACTCAGGAATTACTCCTGGTGGTGCTCAGGGGACCATATGGAATGCCGGGATTGAATCCAAGTCAGTGTGTGCAAGGCAAATGCCTTACCCGCTGTGCTATCGCTCCGGCCCCTCATGACCTTTTTACTGAGTTGCTATGTACAAATTGGACCATCTGTGTTATTGCTTTCACTCATTGAACTTATTGACCTTATTGACCATCTACCCAATTCTTTAACAAAGCTGTTCATACTATTGTTACAGATATTCAGTATTCAACCCCAATCCTACCACTATTGCAACTTAGCACCACCACCATTTCCAATATTCCCAACAACCCCTTAAACCTGCCCCCATCACACACCCCCAACAATATGTTATATTGCTTGTTATAGACAATTTGCTAAAAATGATCAAGAAATGTTTTCTTAGAATAAAGTTAGTGAAGATTGTTTGATCTCACCATGGAGCCATTAAGTCCTTGTATAAGAAATTACTGATGTATGTTGTTACAGGATAAGCATTGTGAGTATAGTTTGTTATTGGTTGCCTTCTACCTTACATCCCATTAAATGTGGTGTGCTACTTGGTATATCAGCAGACGACGCTCCAGGAATTCCAAAATCTTTAGCGGGGTGATAAAGTTGGAGTTAAATTTACCTAGGTGGTGGCTTTGGGACATGAGCTTGACTGCCGGGCTCTCCAAAAGAAAAAAAAGGGAGATGGGGCAAGGAGGCCATCCCCAACTCAGTGAAAACCTGGAGATTTCAGTCACAAAACCTGCATACCTGAGGTTTTCAGCAACTTATTTTCTGGGTGGCGCTCATCCAAGCAGTGGAGTCTGGCCTTGAACATGGTGGCACTTGTGGAGTTTGCAGGATTTTGGCTGCTGGGGCTCTGTTGAGACAGGCCAGATCCTCACCCGTCCCAGTATGAGGTGCCAAGTTGACTCAGCCTGGTGGACTGGAAGCACCTCTGTCTTTTGCTGATCTCTTTCAAGATTTATTTACATTTCTGGATCATGGCTTAAAGATGAGATTACCTGACACCAGAAGCGGTTCCTGTGACTGCTGGGCCTTCCAGAAGAACAGGGAGATGGGGAGAGGGAGCTCACCCATGACTCCTTGAAAGCCTGAAGATTTCAGTCACAAACCTGCATACTTGAGTTTTCAATAACCTAATTTCTGGGTGGAGTTTGGCCTTGAACACTGTGGCAATTCGCGAGTGTGGGTGTGGGTTTTTTGTTTATTTATTTATTTATTTATTTTTTTTGGCTACTGGGGCTCTGCTGGAATAGGTCAGGCCATCACCGTGCCCCGCCTGTGTGTTTTAGTTGACTCAATCTGGTCCAGGGAACTGGAAGCATCTCTGCAACTTGCTGATTTCTTTCAAGTCTCTGGATCATGGAGGGTGAATGAGCTTCTTATCTGTGGCCTTCTCCTTTGAAGTTTATTTCTGGTTCTTTGAAGCGGCTGATAGTGAGTGTGTATGGCTGAGCTGAAGGTGGTTTGTGGGCATGGCTCACTTACCTAATTTGGGCAGTTTAACTTCTTGGGAGGTTTGGTCCTGGGTTGATGAAGACTGGCCATAGGCACAGTGGTGATTTTGTGGTATTAGGGAAGCCCAAGGGCGCCCTCTGGCTGTTGGTGTGCTTGCCCTGTGGGCCCAGGTTGACCAGGTGGTGAGGCTGCACCCCTGGGTCACAGTAGCAATGACCACTGTGGCACCAACATGGACCAACACCGGAGACGGGGCTGCTGCCTTTCATAACCTGGGCACTCTGGGTGGGCTGAAGCCACTAGTCCAGCAGAGCCTAGCCAGGGAGCTCATGCCCCATCCTGGGTCTCCAGAGAGTTGGCACCCAGGGATGTTTCCTTCCATAGTATGCTGCGGGTGGTGCAGGCTGGTCCGGGGAGGAACGGCGGCAGCTATTCACTGCAGTGAATAGCTGGGAACATGGAACACCTTTGGAAACTCAATACTTGTGCGCCTCGGTATTGAGTTGGACCCAAAAACGCCCTTTTCAGATGCATTAGACTTCTGTCGCCATGTACAGTGCCGAGAGATGTGGGGGCTACATCATTCAGAGATCCTGCTCCCACCGGCCTAACACGACCCACTGTAGGTTCGTGTTTAGCAGTGGGTGACCAGCCAGTTTTGCTTAATAGCGCCTTCCAGGGCCAAGATATCCACAGGGCATCCACATTCATTCACTCAGAAACTCTGTGGCCTCATCGGCTGTTCAGAGTGCTGAGTGCTGCTGTTGCTCTGCCAGCTCTGGTGCCTACTGTTGCACAGCCACCATTTTGCCACTTCTGCTTAATGTTTTCGGATACTATATTGAATGGCACAGATGTTCATCTCTTCTAGTTCATTATTTGCATATAGGAATATGACAGATTTTTTTTGCTTGCTAACTTGGTAGCTGATTACTTTCTGTATTGGCTTATTGATTTTTGTGAACTCTTTAGGATCTTTTAGTACCATGTCATCTGCAAATAGTGATAATTGGACATCTCTAGCAATCTGAATCCCTTTTTATTTTAGGGTGATATTCAATAGTACTCAGGGCTTACTCCTGTTTCTGTGCTTAGGGATCACTCCTGACAATATTCAGGGGAAAATATATGATGCTAGGGATGAAACTCAGGTTGGCTTCATGTGAGCCAAACATGCTACTCACTGTACTAGCTCTGTGGCCCTGATTTCATTTTTCTTGCCTGATTGTTGTTGCTGGTACTTGTAGTGCCATACTGAATAACAGTGGACATCCTTGCCTTCTGCCTGATCTCAGAATGAACATTTTAGATTTTCCCCACTGAGAATGATACTGTTTGTGGGTCTGTAATAGATGGCCGTTACTATTCTGAGGAAGGTTCCTTCCATCTCTATTTTCTTGAGGGTTTTTTTTTTCATCATTAATGGATGCTGGATCTGGTCAAATGCTTTCTCGGTATCAACTGATATGATTATATAATTATATGATCAAATGACATAATCATATAATTTTAACCTTTTCTATTAGTGATGTGGTATAGTATGTTCATTGATTTGCATATACTGAACCATCCTGCATCCCTGGGATGAATCCCACTTGATCATGGTGTATCATCTTTTTGGTATACTGATGGATTTGATTTGCTAAAATTTTATTCAGGATTTATACATAATATTTATCAGGCAAACTAGTCTGAAATTTTATTTTTAAGTAATATCTCTATGTGCTCTGGATATCAGTGTAAAGCTGGCATCAGAGAAGCTATTAGGAAAGATTCCCATTTCCTCGATATTTTTGAAGAGCTTAAAATAAGGGTAGGGTTAAATAAAACACACCAGTGAACCCATCTCCAGTGAAGCCTCTAAACCAGAGCTTTTGTTCCTGGGAGATTTTTTTTGTTGTTGTTGTTATGAGGGGTCACACCTGGAGATCCTCAAGGATTACTCCTGGCTCTGCACTCAGGGAACACTCCTAACACTTCTAGGAACTGAAGAATCTGGGTTGTGTGTGTCCAAGGCAGGCATGCACACTAACCTCTCTGTACCATCTTTTGAGCCCTCTTTTCTTGGGGAGACTATTAATTACAGTATAAATTTATTTACTTGTGATTGACCTGCTTAGGGTTTCTCATTATTCTTCATTCTGTTTGGGGAGGTTACATGATCCTAAGAATCTAAGATTCTAAGAACAGCACAGAGTTGCTCATAGAAACCTTTCATGTATCTTGGATTTGGGGGGTGGTGTGGGAGTGGCACACATAGCTGTGCTCAAGGCTTACCCCCTGCTCTGTGCTTAAGACTCACTCTTGCAGAGGGAAAAGGACAGATAGAGAATGACTGCATTCACTTGTGGGATATTAAAAAAAATAGTATGATACTAATATCCACGACCAGGAAAAATATGGACCAGGAGGCCTTGTCAGTGGTTGGAATCTACCACAAGTATGTGGGAGTCAGAGGTTAGGTAAGACACAGAAGGGACCAGTGTGCTAATAATTGTTGGAAATGGTAACTCCAGACTAGAACTGAGCATTGAATGTAGGCAAAGGGATATACATGATAACCCCTAAATGTGCATGTATTGCAAGCCACAATGGTAAGAGAAGGGGGAGAAAGAGAGCAGCAGCAGCAAAATGCCTGCCATAGAGGCAGGCGCGGGAGGGAATCCTGGGACATTGGTGTTGGGAAATGTGCACTGATGGAGGGACGGGTGCTGGAACACTGTATGCTGTATGACTGAAACCCAATCATCAACAGTTTTGTAACTGTATACCTCAATCACTCTTGACAGGCTCAGAGGACAATATGGGCTGCTGGGAATTAAGCCTGTGTCTGCTACAAGCAAGACAAGCACCTACCACTATACTACGTCTCAAGCCCCGATATCTTGGATTTGTGAGAGGTCTGCTGTAATTTCTCCCCTTTTTGACTCTGCTCCAATTTATTTAGCACATTCCCTGTTTTCCCTCATGAGAAGAGCCAGAGGGTTTTTTTTTTTTTTTTTTGTGGGTGGAGGCATACTGGTGATAGATGGGGAACCTCATGTGATGCCAGGCATTACACTCAGGATGGCATTATGCAAATCAAGTGCCTTAACCACTATACTATTGCTTTGGCAGTGCCCCTATCTTATCTATTCTTTTGAAGATCCAGCTCCTGATTTCATGGACTCGATGTATTGCTTTCTTGATTTCTATATCATTGATTTTTTTTAAAATCACACCACTGTGAGATGTACAATTACAAAACTGATTGGGTTTCAGTCATACACTGTTCCAGCACCCATTCCTCCACCAGTGCACATTTCCCACCACCAATGTCCCCTGGCTCCCTTCTCCCTCCCCCAGCATACCTCTATAGCAGGCACTTTGCCTCCTCTCTCCCTCTCTCTCTCTCTCTCTCTCTCTCTCTCTCTCTCTCTGTGTCTCTCCTTCCCTCTCCCTTCTCTTACATACTTATACATTGTGGCTTGCAATATACACATTTAGTGATTATCGTGTATATGCCTTTGCCTACATTCAATGCTCAGTTCTAGGCTGGCATTACCATTTCAAACAATTATTAGGATAATGGTTCCTTCTTTGTCTTACCTAACCTCTGACTCCCACACACGAATGGTAGATTCCACACTTGATCTTAGCCAAAATGTCAAGAAGCGATGTATGTGGTAGATTCCAACCACTCACAAGACCTCCTGATCCATGTTTTGCCTGGCCTTAGATATATCATTTAATTTTTACTCTAATTTTTATTATTTCCTTCCTTGTACTCCTTTTTTGATAAATTTGTTGTTTCTTTCCAGGTGTTCATAATTTGTATTTAGTTCATTGACTTGAGCTTTTTCTTCTTTCCTAATGTAGTCCTGTACTGCTATGAATTTCCCCCTTAGTACAGCTTTGGCTGTGCTCCACAGATGCTGATAGTTTGCTTCTTCATTCCTAATTATTTTTATGGAATCCTTTTCTCTTTTTTTAATTTTCTCTTTGATCCATTGTTATTTAGCAGTTCTTTCCTCAGCTTCCACTTGTGCAGTTCTTTCCCCCATCTTTTTTTATGGCTCTCTGACCTTATGGCATTGTGGTCTGAGAGGATGCTTGGCCTGACTTCCATATTTTTAAATATATCTATGTTTGAATTATGCCCTAGTATCAAGATCATTTTGACCATTCTAAAGCCTCTGCATTGCCCTTTAAATTTTAGAGTCAGCCTCTCAATTTCTAGAAGTCTACTGTAATACTAATTGAAATTGTATTAAATCTGTAGACCAACTTAGCAATACTGTCTTCCATATACCTTGAGTTTTCACTTTCAAAGATCATATAATTTAAATATACCTAATAGTAATTTGTAGCCTCTATAGAGCAGTCCTTTAAAAACTTAGCTTGTTATTGAAAGAAATTGATAAACAATACAGTCATTTGGCAGTATTCATGTTCCATTTACTTTTCCCTTGAGGAAAAGGATGACAAGAAAAACTTCAAAATCAAGAAAATAAAAAATGCTAAAGGTTTTGAATAACTAGCTACAAATTAGTTCATTTCATTAATTTTTCTTTCTTAAAACATTGACACAGATGTTTGGCCTTTCTGCCTTGCAACTCTATGCTTTTTAAAAAAATGTTCAGAATGCCACATTAAATCCCCACAAGTGACGTTGTTACAACAAAAATATAAAAACAAATAAATCCCAAGATGGTAATAAATAGTCCATTAAAATACAAATATCACATGTGAGCCCATTTCTAACTGATAAGAGCCTCATGTAATATTTAAATAATAGTATGTGCTAAAATGAAGATAAGATCTATTTTATTAATTTGTGAAATACTCTATTATACAATATTATATACCCATCAGTGCAGGTATATTTAAATGCACAAAAACAACAATAAACCCCAAAACATATAACCAAAAGTAGCCTTTCTCCTTAGAAATGTTGTAACTCAAATGAAAAAGAAAAGTAGAACTCGAGGATGACGGTGTGAGTAAGAACATACACACACCAAATGGAAGATTACCCTGAAACCTGAACTACAGAACTTAGGACAGGGAAGGAAAGAGACTGAAGGGTGAAAGGGAAGAAGACACAGATGGAAAGTAACGGGCAGAAGGCAAGGGCATGGTCACATTAGCGGTGAAGGGTATTAACTATGTTTGAATCATAAACCAAACAAAACGGAAAGCATGATATCCAAATAATAATCACTGTATCACTGTCTTCCCATTGTTCATCGATTTGCTCGAGTGGGCACCAGTAACATCTCCATAAGTCCTGTCACAAGCAAGTGTAACCCAAGGGCATCTGCTTGTTCCAGGGACAGGAAGAGCCCCAAACCATTCTTCAGGTCATGGAACTGAGGTCCATAATTGTTACTAGTTTTTGGCATAACAAAACTTAAAAATGTGCCTGTGTCTGTAACAAATGAAAAATTAATTAAAAATACGTCTGTCACAGAAGCAGGCTAAGACATAGGTGGGTAAATGGGGACATGGTGGAGAGAAATTGACACTGATAATGGGAGAGGTATAGACGGAAACTGTTTTAGGTATAGACAGAAACTGTCTACCTAAAACTCAACTATGAAAAAATTTTATAAATCATAATGCCTAAATTCAAAAGTTAAGAAAAAAAGTTAAAAGAATATGCACACACAAAACCAAAAATGAAACAATAACAAAAAATAACCATTTTGAAGCCATATTTAAAGTAGTTTACATCTTTTACAGACATATCTCTTTTACATCTTTTAGGGGTGATCGCCTCCCAGATGAGACATGTGAGACAGCACATCCTGCCAGTGCCCGCGCCCGGAGTTGTCGCTGCTCGCCCTGCCGCAGCTCAGGAGCCCTGGCATCCACTCCCGGAGCCCCCACAGGCCACAGAATGCATTCAGGAAACCAAAATGTCTGACAAAAGTGACTTAAAAGCTGAGCTAGAGCAAAAAAAAAAAAAAAAAAAAGCACTTAGCACAGATAAGAGAAGAGAAGAGAAGAAAGAAAAAGAAAGAGGCTGATGTTGAGAAGAAAGAACCTGCTCAGGATGATTCTGATCTGGATCACAAACACCGAGAGACAGAGGCCCTACTTCAAAGTATTGGTATATCACCTGAGCCACCTCTAGTCCCAACCCCTATGTCTCCCTCCTTGAAATCAGTGAGCACTCCCAGTGAAGCTGGAAGCCAAGACTCAGGCGATCTAGGGCCATTAACAAGAAAACCTGATCTTTCCCTGTTGAGTTTCAGTCAGTAAATCCTCGAGATGAGCGCCTTCTACTCAGAGTATACCACCTACATGGCAGAGCCTGGCAAGCTACCCGAAGTTTTATTTGATATGTCAAAAACAATAACAATTATAGACCTCATTCCCATGACAGGAAGGAATGGTTTGAGGCTCTTCCTGTTCCTGGAGCACGAAGATGCCCTTGAGCTACACTTGCTTGCAACTGGACGCATGGAGATGTTACCAGTGTCCGCTCGAGCAAATGGATGAACAATGGGAAGATAAGTGAAGTGATACAGACATAGAGTATTTAGTGAATAATGAACTAAGTAATTATTTGAACTATCTACCATTCTTGCCTTTGTCTTAATCATATAACTGAAAACAAACTGAATGGCTCCACATAAATACAGGCTGACATAAATACAGACTCTGCTCCGCGAGGTGTTGCAGATGTGGTTGCAGTGCCTGGCTGCATCGGCAGGTGGCAGTCAGGAGACAGGCTTGTCTACACACAGGGCTCTGCCCCGTGGGCCCTGGATGGTGGATGGTTTGACAAAGAAAAAGACTGGGCACCCTGGGATGAACCCAGAGCCATGGCAGAGTCTGGCAAGCTACCTGAGGTGTATTCGATATGCCAAAAACAGAAACAATAATGGACCTCATTCCCAATGAATGGAGATGTTACTGGTGCCCGATCGAGCAAATCAATGAACAATGGGAAGACAAGTGACAATAAATACAGATGGAAATATACAACTGAAAGTTCTAGGGGTTGTTTAGGTCCCAGAGGTTGAAACCAGGGTCTCGCACAAATAAGGCTCTATCTCTGAATGCTATTTCTGGTCTTCTAACTGAATGTTTTAAAGATCACTTTTCATATTTAGAAAGCTTGTTATCAAATTTATAACATAACCTAATATTTTTCAAGAGAAAATGAAGAAATGAAAACAATATTTATGTCAATGTTTATGTCAATATTTATGTCAATGTTTATTCCACTAGCCATGGGAGGCTCAAGAATTAGATATCAGCAATTTCTAAATCTCCTGGAATAAAAGGAAGTTTTCTCAATTATGAAGAATTCCACAGAAGCACTGAAATGTACCTGTAGAGTACAGTTCATCATCCTGATGATGTAGTCAAACTGCTGATGGTCCAGTATCGCCCTGTTCTGCTGGGCATGCAGAGACAACTCGTCGGTGAGACACTGCCGCGCCGCCTTCCCTTTAAGGGCTCTCAGTGCAGCAGGAAGGGTCTGGGCGGTGAGAGAGGCAGAAATGACAAAATGTGCATGAGGGAAAAACAACTGTGAATCACACTGAAAATTCAAGGGCATCCTGCTGAACGACTTAACTGTTATTACAGAGTTAAAGTCCTAGAAGTACTGATTTGCTACCAAGAAAAAAAATATGTGATAGGTGGATTTAAGGTTACTTTTATTTGTGAGGCAACATGAAAGAATAATAAACAGAATTATTTTATGTGATAGCAACATGAACTTCAATTAAAAAACTCAATCAGTTTTTACTAACAAAACCATGCTCAAAAATAATAACTGCTCTTCAGATCATGATGTAAAGTTATTGTCAATTAGACATTCTTTTCCCATAACTGCTAGCTACATCTTCAAGGCAAGAATAAACATAAATAGAACAACAAAAAACACAAGAAACAGAAAACTTTAAAATAGTCACCTATTTAACCACTGTTCTGTTCTAATAATGGCTAGAAAGCTCATAATCTTGGGGTCACAGCAACAGCACAGTGGGTAGGGAATTTTACTTGCTGCAAGCTGACCTGGGTTTGATTCCTGGCATCCCAGGTGGTCCCTGATGTACTGTCAAGAGTGATTCCTGACTGCAGAGCCTGGAGTAGCCCAAAAGCACTGCTGGGTGTGGCCCCAAAACAAAAACAAAACAAAAAAAGAAAAATTCTATAATCTTGTCTCATTTCAATAGCATGCTAAAACAAAGGACTCAGAGCAACAGAGAGAAATCTATAGATTTATACTTAGAAACTTTCACTTTATCATCCATAACAATGCCTTCCTACAGTAGTGAACAATACATTTCTTTTTACATAAGTTAAAACTTGCTTAATTTCAATAGCCTAAATACTGAAAAAAACCAAAAAGGAGTAAATAAGAAGGGAAGAATAGGAGGGCATAATGCTATTTTATAAAGTAAAACTTGTAGGAGAAAAACAAAACTAAGGAAGTCCGTAATAACAACTATAAGAAAATGAAAGAAAAAAAAACCTTAAAATCTCAAAAGACTTGGACTCATTTAGCATTAAGGGTAAAAAATTTTACCCTTTATTTAATTTACTAACTCCCTGTATTTGATATTTAAAACTATGGCAAGTCACAGAGAAAATACTATATTATAGCTGGTATCTATTATTAAAGAAAGTAAAAAGACCCCCATATAGAAGCCACTTAAATCGAATAGTATAGCTTCTATAATTCATTATTCTTGCCGGATTTTTTTGGATCAAATAAATTTAATTTAAAATTTTAGCTCTTCTACCTGAAAGAAACTATGAAAGAAAGGCCCCACACCCAGAACAACATCAATGATTAAAAGATGACCTAACTGCTGCGAAGAGAGCTATGGAAGCCTCAAGGCACGAGAATAGCTAAGGACAAAACCCCCGGGCACATCCTTGACCCACTCTCCCAAACACGCAGAGACCTCCCACGAAGGAAGAAGCACGCCCCGGAGGAATCGAAAGCAGCTGATACACCCCGTCCAAAGAAAGCGACCCCCGCACCAGAACAGGAGCTCCGCGCCAAGCACAAAACAGATACAACGAGACAACCGCCGAGCCTCACTGGATCCCACGGAGCAAAGATCACGGCCGCCCCACCTACAAGAGGTCAAACTTCCTTGCAAGACCCTGAGGAAAGTGAGGCTCTTCATTCCTGAACACCAGATGCCATGGGCTACATGGCATGTGATAGGGTCCAATGGAATGACGGCGCGAAACATAAAACGGTCGGACAGATCAAGCTTCTAAATAATATGCCAAAATAGGATACGTAAGCCATTTTTTAATTTGGTGGGGAGTTCACTAGTTCACATGATGACTAAATTGCCTAAGATTTTAAGTCTTAGACATTATCTATTTAAAATGATGAAATGATGATGTAAAGTATTAAAAAATCATAAAAGATACTTAATAGGAAAAAAGGTATAGAATTAAGAATTCAGATGACAAGATAAACATATAAACCTGAAAGAGAAATGAGAATGTTTACTTGGGTGAGATAGAATTTTATTACCTTTTCAGTCTCCAATGTTTTATTTTCAAATATGAATGAGATGCAGTTTCTAACAACTTCCAATCTTTTGCGCACTGTTGAAAACTGTTGTTACCTTGTCCAATATTGAAACTAGCAAAAAGAGAAAACAGAAGTGAACTAAGTCTGGTAGTTAAAAAGTAAAGAGAACACATTATCATATGACCATGACCATTTTGTTAACCAATCATGTACGTTAGTTGCTTTCCTTACTAAATGGCATTGAAGATACTCTATTTCATTGCCTTGATTACAGTTTTAAGTTTTAAAATATCAACTTATTCAATGGCTTATTAAGAAGCACTTTCACAGGGCCAGTTCCAATAATTTCAATTTGTACAAGTTAATTCATATTGCACAGCAAAGTTAGATTAAACAGTAGGGAAGGGTGGAACAAGATGGTTAATGGGAAATCTTTTTTTTCCCCCTCTTTTTTTTAAAAATTTTATTAAAATTTATTATACAAAAACACTGACTTGGCTCCCAGACAAATCTGCCACAGCAAAGGTCAAAAGACAACACCCACACACACTAGACAGAGAAGACTTAGTAAAAAAAGGAAAACCCACCCATTGTAGGGAAACAAGTAGAGGGAAAATAATTGGGGGGGGGAGTCAGGCCACACCCAGCAGTGCTCAGAGTTTACTTCTGGTTCTGCACTCAGGGATCACTCCTGGTGGTGCTCAGGGACCATATGAGAAGCCAGAGATCAAACCCAGGTTGCCACATGCAAGGCAATTGCCCAACCTGCTGTACAACCTCTCCAGCCCTAGGGAAGACTTTTTTTTTTTTTTTTGCTTTTTGGGTCACACCCAGCAATGCTCAGGGGGTTACTCCTGGCTCTGTACTCAGGAATTATTCCTGGCAGAGCTCAGGGGACCATATGGGATGCTGGGTATCGAACCCAGGTCGGCCGTGTGCAAGGCAAACACGGTACCTGCTGTGCTATCATTCTGGCCGCATGAAAACTTTTTTTTTTTTTTTTTTTTTTTTTTTTTTTGGGTCACACCTGGCAATGCTCAGAGGTTACTCCTGGCTCTACACTCAGGATTTACTCTTGGTGGTGCTCAGGGGACCATATGGGATGCCGGGAATCAAACCCGGGTTGGCCGCATGCAAGGCAAATGCCCTACCCGCTGTGCTATTGCTCGGCCCCACGAAGACATTTTTTAAGGTGAGAACTTTACCCTGAGGATAGTAGAGGTTTGCACTAAGCACTGAGAACTCTACCCTACCTATATTATTACAACACCGGGATGGCAGACAAGAACCCTCCTTAAACAAGGTTGAAGTCACTGCCGTGACACATCTTAGCACCTTGAGGACAGCAGTGGGGGCGCCTTGAAGAAACTGTTTACCTGCTTCCTCAGGTCATGGCGGCCTGGGTGGGAGTGGCTGCCTGTAATACACTCTTCCCCAGGGACCAACTGCTTCCCCACACTTTCTGCAGCTTTGTGCCTTTCAAAAGTACCAAGCGGGCAACAGCCCACGGGTAGCGCACGCCCCAGTAGCCGGCCTGGCTCGATCCCATAGCCCCTGAGCACCGCCGAGTGATTCCTGAGGGAGAGCCAGAGTACCCCTGAGCATTCCGGGTGTGACCCAAAAAAAAAAAAAAAATACCAAGCAAACCCCATACTTCCACCAGAGAAACAGGCGGCCCTCTATTATCTCACTGCTTGGATTTTTCCTCTCCCAGGCTGTCACGGCAGGCTAGTAGGAAGAGCAGATCTCCTGTGGGTTCTGAGCTCTCCACCTGCTCACTGGGAATCTGCTGTATATAAATGCAAGCCTTGGATTTGGTTCTTTGCTTTTTAGGTCCCACCTGTTTTTAACTGGGACAAGTAAACTTTCTTTTTGCTCCCTTTGCAATCACCCTGTTCCTTACTCAATCTCCTTTAATTTTAGAAGCCCAGGACGATCTTGTTTTCAACTGGAGTTTTAACCACTCATGTGCTGAACTGTTCTATACTCTGACTAGCAACTATAAAATGGTAAACCTGCCCAGTACCACTCTCTTCTAAGTCTGAAAATACTTCTAAAAATCTACCTACAGTTTTGTACACTCCAATGACAATAGATACTAGTGGTTTATTCATATTTTATAGTTTATGAAATATTAACTTTTTGCCATAAAGCAAATATTAACTTTTTGCCCTCTCCTCCACCTCCATGCCAGCTTCCCGGAAGATAGACACACCCACGCCAGACACACAGCTCCTCTGCCGCCCCGGAAGAGTTCCAGACCCATCCACCCCAGATCTACAGCTGCGCTGCTTGGCCAGCCCCATGTGGAAGCAATCCATGGAGCTGACCTCCTGGTAAGGGGCTCGGCCAGCCTCTGGCCGGAGTCCAACATTGGTCCAAGGGTTTGCTCACACATGAGTGAAAGGGACCATGCTGGCCGGACTCGAGTGGAGATTTGGGCTCTGCCCTTTCCTCCACTTCCATGCCAGCTTCCCGAAGAGACACACCCACGCCAGACACACAGCTCCTTAGCGTGTGGCATTAACGCGCCGCGACATTCTTAGATAATACTGATTTTAGGATAAGGTCCTTCCCAGGATCTTTCACATTTATACACTGTATACAGTTCTAGACAGGTTTTAACTGATGCCCATCATCCCATTAGCCTAGTGGGAAGCCAGAGCAACCCACATATCATGCGGTCAGTTATTCTCAACATTCAGACTCCATAGTTCCTCAGAGCTCCATCCAAGCTTGAACCTGATCTTCCCCCTATAAGTTTCATGAGTAAATGCTCGAGATGAGAGCTTTCACTGATAGTATACCACCTACATGGCAAAGCCTGGCAAGCTACCCGTGTTTTGTTATGCCAAAAACTAGTAACAATTATGGACCTCAATTCCATGACCTGAAATATGGTTTGAGGCTCTTCCTGTCCCTGGTGCAAGCAGATGCCCTTGAGCTACACTTGCTTGTGACAGGATGTATGGAGATGTTACTGGTGACCGCTCGAGCAAATCGATGAACAACGGGAAGACAGTGACAGTGATACAGTGCCATAAAGCAGGCAGTCTCAATTAAAGTATAAATCATTATAATGTGGATGCACTACCAGAAACTGACTCCTATCAGAATCTGACTCTTATTAATAAGGATTAATTAGTTACTAATAAGGATTAATAAGATTAATAATATTAACTCTTATTAATAAGACTACATCTTATTACATTCTCCATTTGTTCATAACTCATTCTAACTCATTTCAATGCTTCAGGATGCTTTAGCTACATATTAAGTTATATTTGAGCCTATTTAGTTATATTGGGGCAGGGAGATAGGGGTTCATGCCTTACATATGCAAAGATATGGTAATACAAGATGCCCTGAGCACTTGGAGGTCCCCTAAACACTGCTCCTCGCAAGACCAGGTTTACTTCTAGCACTGCTAGGCCACACCAACAGCCCTACATTGAACCAGGGAAGTCCAGATGGCTGAGTATTTCTGGGAGTGTCCCTGGATACTCTAAATACTGCTATAAAGCCCCTCACACAATATATTAAAATTATAGAGAATTATCTAGAGGCCAGAGAGTTTCTGAAAGGCCTGGGGGTACATGCCTGACATGTGGGAGATCTTAGGTTTAATCCCTAGTATTGCATTCCCCTGTTCTTCTACCTTCAGCACTGCTGGGTATTTAAAGCTTTGGTATAATTCTGCTGGTCTACAACACAGGTGGGTTCTAGCAGCAAGCTGGATTCAAGATTCTCAGCTAAAGAGAACTGGATCTGATCTACAGAACTACGCTTACTAGAGCAGGGAGATGGGAAAGCAGGTGGGCAGTTGGGGTTCGGGAGCTGCTGAGACAATGGTAAAAAGGAAGCCAACGCTGACAGAGGGGGTGATGTTAGACTGTTGCATGAATAAAACCCATTTTTATTTATTTTTAGTTTTTAATATACCACCGCGAGATAAACAATTATAAAGATGTTCATGTTTGAATTTCAGTCATACAGTGTTCCAGCACCCATCACTCGACGAGTGCCCATTTCCCACCACCAATGTCCCCTGATTCCCTACCCCCCTTTGCCCTCTTCTCTCTCTCTCTCTCTCTCTCTCTCTCTCTCTCTCTCTCTCTCTCTCCTCTCTTTCTTCTCTTACACATTGTGGCTTGCAATACATACATTTAGAGGTTATCATGTATATCCTCCTGATCCATGTTTTGCCTGACCTTGGATATTGGTATCATATTTTTTTATATCCTGCAAATAAATGCAGTCATTCTATATTTGTCCTTTTCCTTCTGGCTAATTTCACTCAACATGATCCTTTCCATGTCCATCCATTTATAGGCAAATTTCATAACTTCGTTTTCCTTAACAGCTGCATAGTATTCCATTGTGTAGATGTGCCAAAGTTTATTATCTAGTCATCTGTTCTTGGGTACTCTGGTTGTCTCCAGATTCTAGCTATTGTGAATAGTGCTGCTATGAACAAGGAAGTGCAGATGGTGTTTCTGCTTTTTGTTTTTGGCTAGCCAGGGTATATTCCCAGGAATGGTATAGCTGGGTGAAATGGGAGTTCAACTTCTAGTCATTGGAGGAATGTCCATATTGATTTCCAAAAAGGCTGTACCAGTTGACATTCCCACCAACAATGGATGAGAGTCCCTTTCTCCCTGCATCCACGCCAGCCCTTGTTGTTCTTGCTCTTTTGGATATGTGCCAGTCTCTGTGGTGTGAGATGATATCTCATAGTTATTTTGATTTGCATCTCTCTGATGTTTAGTGATGATGAGCATTTTTTCATATGCCTTTTGGCCATTCGAATTTCTTCTTTGAGGAAGTTTCTGTTCATTTCTTCTCCTCATTTTTTTAATAGGGTTGGCTGTTTTCTTCTTGTAAAGTTCTACTAGTGCCTGATATATCCTGGATATTAACCCCTTATCAGATGGGTATTGGGTGAATATTCTCTCCCACTCTGTGGATTGTCTTTGTATTTTGGTCACTGTTTCTTTCAATTTCCTGGTGTCTTGTTTCTCTTTGCAATGATTTATAGTTTTCACTGTATAAGTCTTTTATCATCTTTTGCTTACTTGGTTCCTCAGTATCCAATGTTCTGAGACACTATTTTGAAGGGGTAAGTTTTTTAATTTGCTTTTTTTTCTGCTTTGTGTAAGGAAACACCAAGAATTTTTTGTGTATTAGTTTTGCAATCTACTACCTTACTGTGTTTGTTTATTCTTTCTAGGAGTTTTTTGGTGTAGTCCTCAGAGTTTCCAATGTATAATGCCATGTTTTCTGCAAATGATGGTAATCGGGCTTGTTTCCAAATTGGATTCCTTTGATATCTTCTTGTCCAAATCAAGTAATTTCAAAACCATGTTGAGTAAGAATGAATGGATGGTCATGGAGAGTATCATGCTGTGTGAAATGAGTCAGAAGGAGAGGAACAGACACAGAATGATTGCACTCATTTGTAGAGTGTAAAATACATAATATGAAACCAATATCCCAGGACAGCAGAAACAAGGGCCAGGAGGTTTGGTTCATGGTTGGAACCTGCTTCAACCTCTTAGGGAAAAGGCTGCTGGGATAGGGAAGAACCCACTATGACAAAGATAGTGGTAAATGACCACTGTATAAAAACTGAGTACAGAATAGGGAAGGGAACAAACACGGTAACCTCTCAGTATCTGAACTGCAGACGATAATGCCCAATGGAAGAGAGAGAGGGGGAGAAAGACTGAAAGTACCTGTGACAGTTAAAATTAAGGACATTTTAACCTTTAATATATATTTAAAGTTAAAAATGTCCTTAATCTCTAAATAAAAGCATGACTTTATTTTTTTTCAGTTTTAAAAGGCTTTACTTATCACAGGTTCAGGCATACAAGACAGCAATAGGAGAAACCCTGTGCTTAGGATTCCCAGCTAGAACCCCAGACACGTGTAGGCCAAGATGGCGGCCACCACATGTTAAGGCCCTGTAAAAAAGGAGAAAAAGACAAGACTCCCAAGAAGGGTGCGAGCTCACAAAGAGAGAGCCCAAAAAGAGAGAGAGAGCAAGAGAGAGGAAGCAGGCTGGTTTTATACCCCTGCAACTCAGACCTCCCACTATTATGGGAGGCAGGAAGGGTCAAATGCCCTTAGGTAATTTCTCCCAGCACCTCACCTAGGCTCTATTATATGCTAATGTTCTGAGCCAAGATCTGCCTGGAAATGCCTTTATAGGGTAGAGAAGGAAGTTTCTGAGATGGCATGTCTCTGTACCAAAGACTAATACTAATGCCAGTTAAATATTTCTCCAAGCCTTCACAAGACTCGTCTACTTCACGGTAGTTTTGTATTTCAGTTGCCTTTGAGTTATCAGGGAGCCATGCTTGCTTGCTTGGAGGCAAACAGCATTTCTCTCTGGTCTAATTACATAGAGATCCAACGTGGATAGCAAATATGCTGGTAAGATCTAGCTAGTCCCACGATGATTGTGGTAGCATAAGAGAATATTTATACCAGCTAGTACCAGCTAATCCATGGTCAGATAAATTGCCACATTTAGACTACCCTCTTATCTACAAAGTGATTTGCAGGGAGGCAATCCAGAGCAGATGCAGAGGGTCTTAGAGGAGTCCTGCAACAACTCCCCAAATCATAACTTTATTGATGAATTAATATATTTGAGCTGTCTTTATAAGCTTTTAATTATAAAATTCTCTTGCTAAGTATTTGAAATTTCCCTTAACCCACATTTTCTTATGAATCTATTTACTATCTCGTAATTAATATCTTTCTTTGGAGACTATTGCTTATCTCAGTTCCATGACGCTCTTCACTCAGGCTACTAAAATCTTGGGGGTGCTGAAATTCCCAGTTGTTTAATAGTCTAATACTAGCTTTCCAACAACTTGTAATGGCTCTGATTTATGGGTACTTGAATTCCCAGGGTTTCTTTTTAAAGCTTTGACTTTCAAATCTGGTCCTTCTAGGGAGTATCAGAAATGTAACCTCCTAAAATTGGAATGCCTCATAAGACAACAAAGCAGTATAACACTCAATAATATTAAGTTAGTATCAGGAAAATTAAAATCTATACTTACTAGTTTTGGTACGAAAGAAATCCGGATCCTGCTAAATCCAAATGAACTAGATAATAGCCATAGCAAGTAATATTAGCAACACTACTTAAGTACTATTTATGTCATCCATTTATAATAAAATTATATTAAGTTCCAGGTATAGCGAATAATTTGTAGGAAACTAAAACTACCAGGATCAGAATAGTCTGATAAAGTGCAAAACCATCTAGTTAAATAAGTATGAGAACTAAAGAGCATTCAGGATTTAAACTGTCAAACTTTCAGGGAAGGGAAAAGACTAGAGATAAGACTTAATACACACATTCACTTTTTCCAATATTTACCAGCATTGAGTGCTGACAAGAGGCTGAGATAACTAAGTCCTGGTTTGATTATGGCAGATCCTTAGCTTTTCTAGCAGTTATTACTGAAGAATGGATTAGTAAAAGTGGGCGTGGACTAGAGCCACTAATCCTTTAAGAACAGTAAGCAGGGGGCCGGAGCGATAGCCCAGCGGGTAGGGCATTTGCCTTGCACGCAGCCGGCCTGTGCCAGCCCTGGTTTGATCCCGGCATCCCATATGGTCCCCCGAGCACCGCCAGGAGTAATTCCTGAGTGCAGAGAGCCAGGAGTAACCCCTGAGCATTGCCGGGTGTGACCCCAAAAAGCAAAAAAAAAAAAAAAAAAAAGACCGGTAAGCAAAGCAAGTAGGGTCAGAGAGAGTACAGAGCAGCTAGGGTGCTGGCCTTGCACGAGGCCTACACTTGGTCCCCCCCCCCCATGTCCCACCAGGACTTAACCCCTGAGCAGAGAGCAAGGAGTAAGCTATGAGCACTGATGGGCAAACCCTCCAAGAGACAAGCAGAACATGGTAAACAAATGTACAAGTATCAAGGGAACAGAGTCAAATTATAGAAAAAAAAAAGTTTATTCAACCAAAAGGCAAGACATCAGGGAAAACAGGAAAAAGGAATATAAACAGGCAAAAGAAAATTAAAGTCACGATTCTATCAGCAGTTACATGAATAAGCTAACCAAAAGGTAACGGACTGAAAGAGCCAGACTGGAAAACAGAAGCATTTCTGAGCGTTGATGAAGCTCAAGTCCACTGCTGCTTCTTGAAAAATTCATCAACCTGTGCACTATTTTCAGTCCTATATGCCGACAAAGATTTACCCTGAAAACAGACAAATACATACCAACAGGGGGCCTGCAGGCACAACGCATCTCTTTTCCATTCGTAAGGCAGGAGGTGCATTCTGGTTCTTAGAAAGGTTTTCCTGAATTAATTCCTGCACTCGGGTTTCATTAATCTTTGGAAAGGGAAGAATATGAACTCTCAAGTGGGATCCTTCTGTTGGGCGCGGTACTTTCTGGAATGCCATGTGAGGATTTGGATTCTCCTGTAACATTAAGAATAGGCAAAGTTCAAAAGTTAAAGTGAAAAAGCAAGTTAAAGTAAGGAGGAAAGCTCAAAGGGCTGGAGCATGTTTTACATGTGGGAGTCTGGACAGATCCCTGGTTTCACATAGTCCTCCAAGGATGAGCCAGGAGTAGTCTTCAAGCCACTGTGAGACCCAGTATACTGCTCTCTCTCTCTCTCTCTCTCTCTCTCTCTCTCTCTCTCTCTCTCTCTCTCTCTCTCTCTCAGAAAGGAGTAGGAATCCAAGGAAAACCCCAAATCAGAGATCAGAGAGATAAATCATTGCACATATCATTAAATATAGTCCAAAACATGAAGTTCCAGAATCTTATTTCTTTCATGATCTATCTACAGAATCAGATACAGCTAATCACTTTGCTTTATACATAAATACTTCGTTTTGTTCCTGGCTCTTGCTATATCTCTATTTGTGGGTAGGTCCCATCATACCCAGTGGTTCTCAGGGAACCATAAGCAGCAGCTGACTCAATCTTTGCCTATTTTCCATCTCCCTGTTCTCTTCAACTATAGGAATACCCATAGCCTTAGACTTTGGGCCTTTTTAAACACTTAGCCCCCTAGCAATAATTTTAAGTCTCATATCTCTAAGCCATAAGAACCTAAGTGAGTCACAGGTTTTTGTTTGTTTGTTCACTGTTTTGTTTTTTGAGCGGCACTCAGTGGCACTCAGGAGCTAATCCTGGCTCTAGTGCTCAGAGGACCACACATGACAGACTGAACCTGGACTGCCCACAATGCAAAGAGTTAGTTTATCTCCAGTTGAATTTATTCAAAACTCCATACCCATGTATTTCATTGATTATATGTAGCATTTCCACTTGGACTAAAAATAACAGCTTTTATACACACACACACACACACACACACACACACACACACACACACACAATGGAGGGGCCAGAGCAACAGCACAGTGGATAGGCATTTGCCTTGCACGCAGCCAACCCAGCATCCCATACGGTCCCCTAGTACCGCCAGGAGTAATTCCTGAGTGCAGAGCCAGGAGTAGCCCCTGAGCATTGCTGGGTGTGACCCAAAAAGGAAGAAAAAAAAAAAAGAAAACGGATAAATTAAAGTTCAGTCCTTGAAATCTGCTATAAACACTTTTCACTGCTTCAGTGAATGGCGTATTAATTTTTTTCAATCACTCAGGTTAAAAGTTAAACATGCTTCTCTAAACCCCATTTATCTGGTCCTCTTATGTTTGTAATCTGGATCACTTTTCACTACCGCCTTAGATCAAGTCAACACCACTCATGCAGCTACACATGGCAGTTCCCTGACAGTGCTCTCTGCTCCCATGCCTGTGGGCCTGTCAACTCTTCACACTACAGACAGAATAACTAGTTTTAAAAATGCCAAGTCATCACCTGACTTGATCTGTTCATTCAAATAGTTCCTCACCTCAAAATAAAACCCCAAATTCCTACAAACACTTTTAAGGGACCATAAAATCTTGCCTTTATTCATGACCATGACACACTATTTCTTCACTTATCTGCTTTAGCAAAAGACGTCTCTCTTCTGACTCAGGTCCTAGCTGTTTCCTCTGTATGAAATGTCTGCACATTTTGGGTACCATCTTCTCCCTTCCTGCATTGTTTTTTTTGCCTAAATATTACTTTTCCTCCAATTTTCACCTTAGCTAAAAAATCCCACCAACACATTTCTTACCATTCTCATTTATATTTTTCCTCTTTATAATTTAATCCCTCATACATACTATAAATTTTAACTTGTTTATTGTCTTCTCACTAAAATGAAGCTCTAGGAGGATAAACATTTCAGTCAAAATATTTCAGTCCCTACAGTATACCAGCTGCCTCTAGAAACTGGCACACAGCAGGAACCCTGTAATACTTCCTCCTGTATCCTACCTAGTGGGACTCAACAATAACTGAATTAAGTGTCCACTTATATTTTCCCCAAACCTTTAGGGCTGGCATGAATTTTATTCTGCTACCTAGCGAAGGAGCATTACATTTCAAATACTATGGGTTGAGTTGAGTTCATTCATTTTTATAAAGTAACTTGTTTGTTTGGGCCCATACCTGACGGCTGTTAGGAACTAATCCTGTCTGTAGGCATGGAGTCAGGGGAGGCTGCTCTTGGTGGTGTTCAGGGACCGTGCAGAGCAGGGATCACACTTAGACCTCCTGCATTCAAGGTGAGTGCTCAGCCTTTCTACTATCTCTTTGGACCTACTTTTATAAATTTATCTGGACACATTTAGGAAGGCTGTTTTATAACCATTCTTAGACCAATTCTAGCACTTACCTTTTCACTTATCCAGGAAACATCATCTCCCCTATATTTAAGTTATTTCTATTATAGATTAAATTCAGCAGTGCCCTATATTTTCTCCAGATAGCTAAAATAGCCAGTTGTCCTCTACTAGAAACTCCCTTGCCCCAAGTGGTCCGACTCAAAGCTCTCTTTGGCTATTTGGCCCAAGTTCAGGTAAAAGGTTGGGCTACTGCAGATAATACAGCCCAGCTAAGCAAGACAGAGAAAAACACCCCTTAGTCAAAAACTCTAGGTTCTAGTTTTTGTTCTCTTCATTATGTGAAGTGGAATCCATAGTTATGACTTCTGCTTCTCTTACCAGGTTCCTGAGAAGGTGAAATCAGCTATAAAACATGTTCTTCCCGAGCAGCCCTCTGCGCAGTCCCCCCATACAATTAGCAAAGGCAAAAAAATAAATAAGTAAATTCCTATGCCAAGTCTTCATGACCAACGCTTTCTAAATTACATACTGAAAAGAAACCTTCTAAAATTATGTCTGAACTAACATCAACACCATTAGTCTGTAGTCTCTGGAACTGTCTTTCCTAAAAGTAATTATGTATGTCTGTTTTTTGCTTGTTTTGCTTTTGGGGCCACACCCACCTGCTTAAAGGCAACTGGGGTTTTTTTTTTTTTTGGGAGGGGATAAGGAGAGGGCTACACCTGATGATGCTCAGAGCTCACTCCTGGCCCTGCACTCAGGGATCACTCCTGGCAGTGTGTGGGACCATATGTTGTACCTGTGATTGAACCCAGGTCAGCCATATGCAAGACAAGTAGTCTACCTGCTGTACTATTGCTCTGACCCCTCGGGAGCTACTCTTGACTGTGACTGGGGGAGTCACTGATTGGGTGCTCAGGGGATTGTGTAACTGTGCCCTAACATGCAAAACATGTGCTCAGCCCATTGAACTCTCTCTCTTGCCCTGCTCTTCTTTTTGTTTAGCACAGTATCTACCATTTCCTTTTCCCCAAACTAAAAATATTAATTTTCCAAATCCCTTTTATATATATATTTGGAAAATTAATATAATAGAATAGAATATATATAGTTCTTCGTGGTGGGGAGGTAATTCATGTAGATTTATTAGAATTAACTAGTACTTATTTCATTTGCACTTACTTTCTTTTATCTATATAGATAACAAAACCTTGGGTGGACAGACAGTACAGTGGGTAAGGCATTTGTATGTCTTGCACATGTTCAATCCAGGTTCAATCCCGGCACCCCATATGGTTCCCTGAGTACCAGTATAAGTATTCACTGAGCTCAGAGACAGAGTAAGCCCTGAGCACTGCTGGATCCTCAAACAAAAGCAAAACAAAAACAGAACAACAAAAACTTTATCACTGATAAAATGAACCTTCATCGTAACACATTTGAACATATAAATATAAAGTAGAAATCTCAGTGATGCTACAACCTTTGCTAGCTATATGGAATCTATATCTTTCTGCATTTTTATCTTGATTCGAAATTGTCACTTGTCAAGTCTTCCCATTGTTCATCGATTTACCTGAGCAGGCGCCAGTAACATCTCCATTCGTTGGGAATGAGGTCCATTATTGTTACTGTTTTGGGCATATTGAATACACCACAGGTAGCTTGCCAGGCTCTGTGGTGGCTCTGGGTTCATCCCATGGGGCCCAGTCTTTTTCTATGTCAGACCATCAACCATCCAGGGCCATGGGGCAGAGCCCTGGGGGTATAGACAAGCCTGTCTCCTGTCTGCCACCTGCTGGTGCAGTTGAGCACCGCAGTCACACCTGCAACACCTCGAGGGGCAGGGATTCGAAATTACAATTTGAAAATTAAAGTTGCTTAGAAAAATAAGGATACACATTAGCCAAAATCACGTAATAAAGCTTACTCTAAACTTTACAAGTTTCAAGACTCAAAAGTAGTCAAGAGAATTATGAAGTAAAAGTCCAAATTTTTGGATTCTAAAACTTACAAAAATCATTAATAATTATAATATGGCAACTATTATCAGTTGAAGGTTAAAATAACTAAATGAAGGCTGGAGAGATAGTATGGGGTAAGGGCACTTTGCACATGGCCAACTCCAGTTTGATCCTTAGCACTGCATATGTTCCGCTGAGCATGACAAGGAGTGATCCCGTGCATATAGTTCGGTGTAGCTCTGAGCATTTCTGGGCATGGTCCAACCCCAACCCCAACAAACAAAAGAGACCTAACAGAGACTGAAAAGATAATTCAAGTGGTTGAAGTACAAGGTTTGCCTTTAGGAAGTCTGGATTCAATCCCTAGAACTGCCTGATTCCTTCATCACTACCGGGAACAATCCCTGAGCACAGAGGCAGGAACAGGCCTTGAGTACCACCAAGTGAAGCCCCCAAAGGAGTTGATGGGATAGTGCCCAGACCTGGATATGTGTGAAAATGAGTCAGAGAGAAAGATTAGATGAGTCAGTGAGAGAAGCAGTTTAACAAAGCATTTTATCTCATCGTTTCTGATATTTTCTTTGTTAGTTTTATTATTTTTAACTTTCTGATATTCTGGTATGGTTGCTGATATTGTGGCAGTCCATTTGCTGCTTGTGCTCTAGTTTCCTCACCTGAGAAGAAAACAATCATATAGCACTAACAGAGAGGAGAACGAGTTGCCGAGAGAAAACTTTCATAACATGAGCATAACTACACACACTTTGCACAGTCAATGGCAAGACAATATATCTAAAACGAAAAACACATACTTCTGCCAAGAGTCCCCTCATGCCATCCACTATTTATGTTTAACGGTAACAATGTTCAATAAGGATCTAAATACAAATTACAAATTAAGGAAGATTATTAGTAGTTGGTAGTATTTTTATTTTTCTTCCCTTTTTTTGTAACATGGTACCAAGACTAAACCCAGCACTTCCTCTCAGCTAAATCCCCAGCCCAATGTTTTTCTTTTTATAAACAATTTGAAAGACTACGTAGATCTAAAACATACACAATTCAGAAAATATTCTATGGTTTATACTTTTTTGTTTGTTTATTTTTGTGCCACACCTGGTGGTACTAGGGACTTCTAGCCCTGTACTCAAAAATTACTCCTGGCTGGGATCAGGGGATCAAAATGGGGTGTCAGGGATGGAACCTAGGTCAGCCATGTGCCAGGCAAGCACCCAACCTGCTGTCTTGTCACTCCATGTAGTTCATATATTTTATACAGAAATTAAGATTGAAGTGAGTAAATTAAAATATAATTGTGTTAGATTTAAACAAGGCTCACACCCAAATCCAGTATTGTGGCTACATCTGTACACTGCTGCCCTCTACTGGGCACTTTGGGGAATATAAAGGACCCACATTCTTCACCTTGTGGCACCTAACTTGGTCACACACATGCCTGAGAAGACAGCATAAATCTGTTCTTACCTGTAACTCTAAATGAATTCGTCAATTCCTTAAATATCAATGTTTTGCAAAACACAACATAATTTTGAATGAGTTGTTGAAATCAGAAAAGTCATTGTTTCTGAATGGAAGAAGCAACCAAGGTTCTATTCTTGTGTCTGTTTTGGGGCCAAACCACACATGTTCAGGGGATCATATGTGGTGTCTTGGATGGAATCAGGGTAGGCAACGTACAAAGCAAGCATCTTTCACTCAGTACTATCTCTCTGGCCCACAAATTCCCTTTTTGACTGCAAAGAAATTCAAATATAAAGTAAAAAGCAAGTAGCCAACTGTGAACCCATAAAATGCTACAGAATAATTTTATCAGGAAAACCAAGATAAACTGCTCAAGAAAGCTAGCACCACGCCCTCCCGTTTAGATCACTCTTCTTATATTGGCCCATGTGAGATATGCCTCAGGCTACAATAAAAAGGCCAAAAATCACTTAAGATAATAGCAAAGCAAAGCAGAACAATTCTCAAAGCACTCATGGAAATTCTATGTAGTCACAGTGGAAAAAAATTTCTTCCTACACATTGGTCTTGGAAGTGGCAAATTATCAATGTGAGCTATCCTGCTATATATTATTAAGTTTACAATCACAATTTATGAAGATATTTACTAATCACTTAATGTAAAAGTTAGATATACTCAAGAGTTATCTGAAGCAGAAGTTGTAAAAGTCCTCCCAAATATAGCCAAAAGTAAAACCATCATTGGAATAAATTACTAAAAATGAACAAAATGTAACTGGACTTTTTAGTTTCTAGGCTGTTAAACAAAAGTGATGGAATGAAACAGACTCAATATTCTATCCTCACCCAGACGCATTATTCTCATCCTAACAGAACTAAATCTGGTATGTAACTTTACTACCTAAAATGCTGGCTGCCCTAACCCAGGGGATAGTGGAGGAGTGCCACTATAGACGGTCAGCCAGTAGAACACCCTGTACAGCTGTGACAGTGAAAAATGCCTTCATATGCCTCTGGACAGAGGGAGCCCCTGTTGAGAATTGCTGCTCTAATTCATTATACTTGATGGATGTTTCATATTCTAAAGCAAGGACTCATTTTACAAGTAATGAAGAGTAATCTGGATATAGCCAAGATAGACACCTCCTAACATGCAAATCAAAAATAAAACACACGGGGCCGGAGCAATAGCCCAGCGGGTAGGGTGTTTGCCTTGTACGCGGCTGGCACTTGCCAGCCCAGGTTCGATCCCGGCATCCCATATGGTCCCCCAGCACTGCCAGGAGTAATTCCTGAGTGCAGAGCCAGGAGTAACCCCTGAGCATCGCCGGTGTGATCCAAAAAATAAATAAAATAAAATAAAACACACATTACCATATATCTATTACAATGACTAAAAGCAAAATAACTTAGAATACCAAGCATTGGTTGATACACGTAAGTAGAAATGTTACATATTGCGTGTCAGAACACAAAAATGGTATAGACATGTGGGAAAACTACTGCACAGTTATAGTTAACATTTTGTTACCATATATTCCAGGCATCTTAGTTTAAATGTTTATTTACCCAAAGAAAATTAAAATTTATGTGCATATAAAAACCTGTACAAATCTAAGTGAAAAAATTGTCCTTCGGTTCTTCAACAGACAAACCCTCAGTGCATCCAATCAGATAACTATGACTCAATAATAAAAAGCAGTAAACAACTGATAAAAGCAGTGATATCTATGGAGCTGAAAAGTCCATGCTAGTGAAAGAAACCACCCTAAAATTACATAATAATATTAAGAAAAGACAAAACCTACAAAAACAGAAAAGAAATCAGTTGCCAAGAAATTTGAAGTGGTGGAAGGTATATCTATGACAGAGGAAAATGGAGCTCTCTGGGGTGATAGAAATGTTCCAAGCCCTAATTGTCAGGATGGTGGTACTCTGTTGTTCACTTTCAAATTTCATAGAAATATACATAAAAAAGGGAAACTGTACTACATGTAAATTAGACAAACTAAACAATAAATCAACCAGACAGAACAACAATGGAGGCATGATTTTATATTTTTGGCTAGGGGCCTCATAATACTCAAAACAAGTCACTTATGTTTTGACTTTTTTAAGATTAAAGATGATATTTTACTTTCTTTTTGTAACAATAACAACAATCCTTTTATTAAATTGCATTAATAAATTTCATTTGTATTCTTAGATCAAATTAGCTTGGTGAAATACGTCATCTGCAGAAATATAATGGTTCATGAATGGCTTATGGTGGCTATTTCAGTATCTGGTGTTGCTGTTCCGTCAGACTGTATTTGTGAGGACAGTGGTGTGTCGGGCTTATTCCAGACTTCACGTGAGGGGCTACTCCTGGCAGGCCTCAGGGCTTGACAGGAGGCACAGAAGACCGCACTGAGGTCAGTTACTTGCAGGGCAAGCACCTTTTCTTCTCCATTATCCCTCTGTCCTTCCTGTCAGATTTTAAACCTATTTATTATAATGCCAATAATTTAGTTATCCATCAGGCACAAATCGAATTATTTTATGAGAAAATTCAAATCCTTTGCTTTTGCCTTTAATTTTTTTATAAAAATGAGGGAAAATGTTGGGGGTCAGAGTGATAGCACAGTGGGGGAGGGTGCTTGCCTTGCACGTAGCTGACCTGGATTTGATCCCGGCATTCCATATGGTCCCCAAGCACCACCAGCAATAAAACCTGAGTGCAGAGCCATGAGTAACCACTGAGCATCCCGGGTGTGACCCAAAAAAAAGAAAAAGAAAAAAGAAAAATATTTAAAAAACTGCTAAATTACTCAGTCTAGCAAATATTTATATACTATTGCAGATGCGAAATAAATTAGGAATATATTTCCAAAATAAATTAGGAAATATGCATGGACACATTAACGTCTTGGAGTGGAGTTTATAAAGTCCTTGTCTTGGCCTATTTTAACATTCTCATTTGTCTGTACAGTTTAGCTTGTATATGTATGCATTAAAAAGCAGGTAAGTAGCTAAATTTGCTGTCATACAGACATTATTCTAAAAGTCAGAGGGCAGACACAGTATTCCTGATTGGGCACGAGGAAAAAGTTGTATAGGACTGGGAATGTGGCTCAGTAGTATAGCACATGTTTGTGTGTGTTAAGGCTCTAGACCTGGATTCAATCACTAAAACAAAAAACAGAGAACAAGAAAGAAAGTAAAAAAGAAAAGGGGAAAAACAGTACAGTTCTATAGCCAATAAACTCCATGGTACAAATTTTGTCAATACATATACAATTTGTCTTTAATGGATTTTTTTAAACTTCCCTTTTACCTTCCATTCCCCTCCTTCAACAAAATGATGTTTTTTTTCTTATAACTCAGGAATCTTTAGAAAGTTTAAATAACAGCTAAACTCAATTATAATTAATCTAATATCTATTTACATTCTTAAACTCATCTCTACTCACTAAAAGTTTTATAACTTAGTGAGAACAATCAGGAATTAAAGGTTTCTTATTAATGCATTTTGAAGGTAAAAGAAAGCAGCTACAGAATTTAGTGCAATAATGCATTTACAGACACAGATACAGAATTCAGTGCAATAATGCATTTAAAAACATCTGAGGAGAATCACCAAGCTTCAAGTCTAACTGAATAATAAGGAAACAGTCAAATTACATTGTTGGTTCTTGCTTGCCAAAAGGAATTTCAGAAATGTGATTTTTTAAAAAATGAGTAGCTAAAAATAGAACCATCTGGATTATTTTCTTTGCATTAAGACCATCCTTCCTCTCACCCTTAATTTCCTGGCGTGACTCAAGGAAGTAAATTTACCATCATGCTTGACTTTTTAACAGTGTAGAGTTATATTTACTTCACTTCAGAGTTATATTCTTCACTTCAGAAATATAAGAATCATAATAGGCTCTTCAATCTTAAAACCAGAAAGAACCTCAAAATCTTAAGATCATTCAGTAGGATATTCTCAAATTTTCTCTTATTTATGTGTATACTTTTCTCAAGTCTATATGGGGAAATAATAGCATACTAAAACAAAGTATGGCTTTTTAGTAGGTGCCTAACAGATGCATATTGAATCAATTAACTAATAAAATAAAATGGGAATCAAATCTTATGGCTTCATCTTTCCTATCAGCTGTGTAGTACTCCATTGTGTAGGTGTACCATAGTTTCTTTAACCAGTCATCTGTTCTCGGGCACTAGGGTTGTTTTCAGATTCTGGTTACTGTGAATAGTGCTGCAATAAACACAGAAGTGCAGATGGTGTTTCTGCTGTGTGTTTCGAAGCTCCCAGGACATATTCCCAGAAATCACTTATAAATAAATGGATGGACATGCAGAGTATCATGCTGAGTGAAATGAGTCAGAAAAAAGGGACAGATACAGAATGATTGCACTCATTTGTGGAGTGTAAAAACACAACATGAAACCAAGGACAGCAGAAACAAGGTCCAGGAGGTTAGGTCCACACTTGGAAACCTACTTCAACCTCTTGGGGACAATGTAGTTGGGGTAGGAAAGGAACCACTATGACAAAGACAGTGGTAAATGACCAGTCTATAAGAACTGTGTGCAGAATAGGTAAAGGAAAAAACATAACCTCTCAATATCTGTACTGCAAACCATAATGCTCAATGGGAGACAGAGAACGAGAAAGAAGGAAAGTGCCTGCCATAGAGACAAGCTGGGGGTAACCCGGAGCTGGGGTGGCAGGTTGGCAAAGGGCACATTGGTGTTGGGAAACATGCTCTGGTGGAGGATGGGTGTTGGAACAGGGTATGACTGAAACTTGATCGTGAACAGTCTAACTGTATGGCATGGTGACTCAAATAAATTTAAAATATAAAAATAAAAAGGAAAACAATCATATCCAAGGCAGGTGGGAATGTCAATAAAGCCTCAAGAGTATAGAAAACATCTGAAGGAAGTTCCCATCTTGTACCTAGTAATACAATCCCCCAATGTTCACTTTTAAAGTGTTATTTTTGATGTAGAGGAGTTGTGTTTTATATTAATCTCTAAAATTATCTAATTGCTAGGTACTTGTTGTAGTGTTCAGTTTTGGACCCACCTACCATAAGTTATGTGTCATAAAATTTTATTTCTATCATGGCAAGAAAGGAATTTGTAGGGTCAGATAGACAGCATAGTACTGTACGTGGGGCACTAACCAAAGCCCGAGGCTGCCCCGGTTCAATTCCCATCACCATATCTGGTACCCAAAGCACCAGTAGGGGTAACCCCCTGAGCGCAGAGTTAGGAATAAGCCCCAGGCATCGCATCATGTGGTTCAAAACGAAGCCAAAAAAAAAAAAATGGACTTTACTTTGTTCTTGTATTAATTAGTCTGGCATACTCTTCTACAGACATTGTACACTCAATCGTGTATTGGAGACTAACTTAAGTCACAACTCTATGTCCTGGTCACTGGCTGGCTAAAAGAATTTTCAGTTCTAGAATATTTTTTGCAAAAATAAAAAATAAGCATTCAAATACTAAAGGGATCAGTGTCTCAAACTGATTTCAATTTTGATATTTTACTTTTTGAAATCAATAAATCAGTTAGTGGGCAAGGGAAAAAAGCCCTCAATTTTCTTACAGTTCAACACCTGACTTATCACAGTTACATATAAAATTAAATGAGAAAGTAGATCAAAATACTTTATGAACAACACAGTATAAAGTCCGTCATTGGAAATATCACTATTTTTTCCAACTGGAGATGAGCCAGTGTAATGGAATGAAATAACTAACTTAGGAACGGGATAAATGAAAATTCCTGAATTTAAAATCTGGATCCAATCACCTAATAGTCAGATGATCCTGAGTCAATAATTCACAATATAATGGTAGTAAAGGCACCTATCTTATAAACTGTTGTCACAAAGATTAGAGATAAAGTATATAAAGCACTTAATCCCATACCTGGCATGTTTTCCTAAACACTAAATACTATTACAACAGGTCAACAGAAATTCTCATGTGATCATCTTCCCCCTGAGTTCTATCAAGTCATCACAAATGGCACAAATCAGCACAGAACATAAATTTTCCCTCTGACAGAATTATTTTTTTTAAGTTCAGTAAAGAAAAAACAGAATTATTACACTGAACACAGGTATAAAGAGGATATGAATCCAAGAGATAAACTTATAATATCTTGAGAAATAAAATCCATGACAATGGAATAACATGAAGCAAAGAAATAATATTTCAGTATTTTTGCTTTTATCGAATTAGTTTTCAGATGCCAAGTGATGTGTCAAAGCATTCACTAATAATCTAATATCCAGAAAGGTCCACCTATTCTAATAATTAATCAATTCCAGAAAACCCGAAATTCATTTTACTATATTTCCTTAAAATATATATATTTTTATATATTCCTTAAAATATATATTCATATATATTATATATATTCATATATATATTCATATATAATATATATTCATATATATTCCTTAAAAAATATATATATATATATACTTGGCTTGTTATTCAAGTCCATGTTGGAGACAACCGCTGGACTAGAGCCGTTTCCGACTGGATCCCACGGGATGTCAAAGACCACGTGGCCGCCCACCTACAAGATGGTCAGACTTCCTTGTCAAGACCCTGAAGGAACGATTTGAGGCTCTTCATATTCGTGAATCAACCAAATGCCATTGGGCTACATTGGCATGTGATAGGGTCCAATGGAAATGTTACTGGCGCCCGCTCGAGCAAATCAATGAATAATGGGATTCAAGTGATGAAGTTTGTTATTCAAGTCCATGTTCCCCTTGAGCATGCATTTATGGATCTCACTTGCTGGTCTCTATGTTTTTTTTGCTTGCATATTTCCACTCTGGAAAAGCCTGTATTCTCTCTCAAGCACATGCTTCTTGTTCTCCCCTCACATCTTTTAAAATAAGCTTCAATAAAAACTATCTTGCTCCAGTCACAATGTGTAAGAGGGAGAGAGAGAGAGAGAGAGAGAGAGAGAGAGAGAGAGAGAGAGAGAGAGAGAAAAGGGGCCTGTTATAGAGGCAGGCTGTGGGTGGGTGGGAGGGAGTGTTATGGGAATGGGGCACTGGTGGAGGGATGAATGCTGGAACACTGTATGACGAAGACCCAACAGTGAACATATCTTGCTTCAAAAAAAAATACACATACTGACAGGCAGGAGTCATGGGCATATTCCTAGAATGTGCTGATAAGTTCAAACCCTGGCACTACAGGGTACCCCACAGCAGCACTTGGATTGCAATGCAGCCAATACTACCCAACACTACCTAATACAAGGAGCACCATATCACTAAGTCAAGTACTAAACCATCAGACCAGAAGACTAACTACTGTGTAATACGTGGGAGCTCTGCTTATCTTCCACCAAAACAACACACTCCCTCAACTCTGTTAGTTGCCATACATCCCACTTTTTAAAAATTTATCATTCTTATTAAAGTACTGAGATTTATGATACTGTTAATTATACTTTTCATGCAAAAACCATTTCAACACCACACCCATCAGCAGACTTCTCTTGGCTAGTGTCCTAAGCGTCCCTCCCCACCACCACTGTTTTTTCTGTAGATAAAAATCTCTGTTTTTAATTTCATTTGTTGTTTCTACAATTCTTCACATCCTATAAAGATCTTTTATTATTTTCCTTATGCAATAAAAGGAGTCAACTCTGAATAACAGGAGGAATGACAAGTGCTCATTAGCAAAAAATCCATCTTGGCATCTGGATTGCCCTGTCATTTTATATTCTCTTTAGTCCTAGCATTGAAATTTATCCCCATAATTTATCACTACAAATTTAGTCAATTTCTTTTTACAGGAGTATTTTCACACTAAGTTTTTATGTCCACTTGCCAATTTTCCTTCTGTTTTGTTCTTGGACTACACATGACTGTGCTCAGGGCTTACTCCAGACTCGCAGCTCAGGGATCACTCCTGGCTGAGTTGGGGGAATCACATATGGTGACGGGGGATTGAATGTAAATGGGCTATGTAGAAGGCAAGAACTGACCTGGTGTACTACCTCTCCGGCCCTGCCAATTTGTTTTCTTACTGTTTTTTAACTACATGACTACTCAAAACAATTCATTCAAATGATTTCCCTCATCCAATGACCATCACTGAATCAAGCTAAAGCAGAACACATCAGTCATTTCTGAATTGGTTCTTGTCTCTAATGAGTCTAATTTTTATGTCAGAACAAACATGTTCAATGTGCTCTTATGAAGATGTAACCTAGTAAAATTCACAAGGGAAAATGACAAATTTAGAAACCGTGACTCGGGCATTTTCATAATACAGTGATAGACAAGAAAATAACTTTGAATCTTGAGGTCTATTTTGATGCAGTTAGTATCAAAGGCAGTCTGGTAAGGCAATCCCAAAGGTTCTAAGGTGAAAAAATTACCACTAAAAAAGACAAAGCTTTGTAGTTTTCAAACAAAATGGTTTCAATACTTTTAAAATTAATGGTCATCTAAATAAATATACTTACTTACATTTTTTGAATAGTTGCTCTGCAAGTTCTCTGACATGTTTTATCATCTTCAATGAGTTATTTTCTTCAGCTTTAATTCGCTCTACTTCAAAAGCTACCAACTTCGAAAAAAAAATCAAATCAACTCCAAATTAACATGAAGAAAATTGGAACAATTTTATATAATTTAATAACCAAAATCTTTCAAAATAGATATTATTAAAACAACATACTTTATATTTTTACTGGTTTCATTTATATTCTAGAACTACACAGTAAATCGAGTCCCTGAATAATCTGTTAGTCTCTCTGTAATGACTTAGGGTCATATTTCTGGCGAACTCAGAAAGACTCATTCTCCAGGCTTCAGAAAAAGATTTCCAGGGGGCTGGAGCAACAGTCCAGCAGGTAGGGCGTTTGCCTTGCACGTGGCTGGCTCATGCCGCCCGGGTTTGATCCCGGCATCCCATATGGTCCCCTGAGCACCGCCAGGAGTAATTCCTGAGTGCAGAGCCAGGAGAAACCCCTGAGCATCGCCTGGTGTGACCCCCCAAAAAAAAAATCAAAAAAAAAAAAACTTTCCAGAAGGCAAGAAAGAAAGTCTATAAGCATATCCCTCCTAATTCTTAAAACATGAACCAGGATGCTCAGACTTTTCCAGCTCTAGTTCTGCTGACATTGTAGTCTAGAATTATTTCTGAGCTTTAGTTGTTTCTACCTCTAAAGTAAGATTAAATTACAAGATAATGTTTAGCTTCCTTCTTCCTTCAGCTCTCAAATACATAAACTCTAAACCATTTTCCTACCAGTTCCTACTGGAACTATGTGAATGTATACACTTGAAGTGGAGAAAAGAAAACTGGTAGGAAAACATTTGTATGTGGGGAGGAAAGGTAACTAGATGAACTGATTTCTTTTAAAAAAATTTAAAAAAGGGATTTCTCCTTCTAGGAACTTTCACTTCTAAGAGTTTCACTGGAGTAGAAAGATACAGGAAATTATGATTGTGCATATTTTAACTCAGAATTTACAAAGTCCAACAAAGGCAAATATTTCCTTTTAGTAGGCCTATTTGATGGAAGCGGGAGACAAATACACACTCAAAGCTCCATGGCAAAAGAACAACAACAAAAAGAAGAATCTGAGGGAGAGTAACAGTACAGTGGACACAGACCTAGGTCACATCCCAGCATCCCACATGGTCCCCAAGCACTGCCAGAAGTTATTGCCAGTGCTTAGCCAGGAGTAACCTCTGAGCATTGCTGGGTGTGACACACAAAAAAAAAATTTAAACCCTTTTCTTGAAATGAACAGAAACTTCTTCAAAGAAGAAATTCAAATGGTCAAAAGGCATATGAAAAAGTGCTCTTCATCGCTAATCATTAGGGAGATGGAAATCAAAAGAACAATGAGGTGCCATCTCACACCACAGAGACTGGCACACATCCAAAAGAGCAAGACAACCTGTGCCGGCGTGGATGTGAAGAAAAAGGGACTCGCATCCATTGTTGGTGGGAATGTTGACTGGTCCAGCCTTTTCGGCAAACAATTCGCACATTATTCCCAAAAATCAGAAATTGAGCTCCCATTTGACCCAACCATACCACTCCTGGGAATATACCATGGGAACCCAAAAACACAAGCAGAAACACCATCTGCACCTCTATGTTCATCACAACACTAGTCACAAGGGCTAGAATATGGAAACAACCTGAGTGCCTGAGAACAGGTGACTGGATAAGGAAACTATGGTACATCTATACAATGTAATAAATACTATGCAGCTATTAGGAAAATCGAAGTTATGAAATTTGTCTACAAACGAATAGACATGGAGAGTATCATGCTGAGTGAAATTAGTCAGAAGGAGAAGAACAGATATAGAATGACTGCATTCATTTGCAGGATTAACAAAATAGTATGAGACAATATCCAAGGCCAGGCAAGACCACGAACCAGAAGGACTTGTCAGCGGTTGGAATCTACCACAAGTGTGTGGGAGTCAGACGTTAGGTAAGATAAAGAAGGGTCCAGTGTGCTAATAATTGTTGAAAAATTTAATGCCTATATATGATAACCCCACAATGTGTAAGAGAAAAGAGGGAGGGGGTAAAGTGTTTATCATAGAAGCAGGCAGGCTGAGGGAATCCTGGGACATTGGTGGTGGGGAAATGTGCACTGGGGAGGGACGGGTGCTGGAACACATGAAACCCAATCATGAACAGCTTTGCAACTGTATGTCTCACTGTCTATGTGTGCCTCCTTTTGAGGGCTTCCCTCCTCTAGTTCTGGGACCACACGTGGCTCTGTTCTCAGGGATGATGCCTGGCGGTGCTTGCGGAACCATTTGTGATGCAATTTACTACCCAGTGGTAGCAAACTGGGGTGGGGAGGTAGAGGAGGGGAAGGAGAGAGACAGGGAGGAGGGAAGGAGGGAGGGAGGGAGGGAGAGAAGAAAGGAAAAAAGGTGGGAATAATTTATTAAATAACAGAACAGAGGCCGAGCAATAGTCCAGCGGGTAGGGCGTTTGCCTTGCAAGCAGCTGACCCGGGTTAGATCCCCCAGCATCCCATATGGTCCCCTGAGCACCGCCAGGAGCTCAGGGAGTAATTCCTCAGTGCAGAACCAGGAGTAACCCCTGAGCATTGCCAGGTGTGACCCAAAAAAGCAAAAATAAATGAATAAATGAATGAATTAATGAATGAATAAAAATAAATAACAACATAGTGAAAGCCATTTACATTATTTTATATTTAATTTTAATAATTTGTGATTAAATTTGAGAAATAAGCTATTAGTCCTAATTTTTGTCTGTAAATAATGCATCCGCATGGTAAGAACTATACCTCATCAAAGAGATCACAGGTTCTGTAGGGAGGTCCTCTTTCAGAAACAAATCCTGCAAATGCCATTCCATTGAGCACTTTAGTAAGAAAGTCATTCTCAACCAAACCACGTTGTCCCAAGAAAGCTGTCTGTAAAGAAAGAAAATATGAAATGAATAATTTATCACTTGTGGTGGATAAAATACATAAAAATATAGAAACATAAGACCCTATATAAGATCTTTCTCCATAAATGTTGCTATAAAATACAAGTCTTTAAGAGGGGTTTTGAAAACAGAAATAATAATTTGGAAAGAATTTTTTAAAGCAGTCTAGCAACAGGAGGAATCAGAAATAAACACACAAGTTTAAAAGAAAAACTAATTTAAAATTAACACACTCTAAAAGAGTTCAATAGAATTTATTAAAAACCATACAAAGCAAAGATTTTAAATAATCACATTTAATAAAATTAAGATGTCTCGTTAACAACAGCTAAATGGTGTTTTTTTTTTTAATTAGGGTCTACATTTTGGACAATATAATATGGTATATCTTACCTTGTGAAAATGTATTACTGGTTCTGCATGAATTCTTATAAGCTGAAGACATGATCTATATCCTTGGAAAAGTTGTGCAAATAATCTAAGAAAAACTGCACGAACTTCTTTATCCTGAAAATATAAAAGAAAGTATGCTAGGAAACTGAATATATTTAGAAACAACAGAATGTTAGAAAAATCACCAAAAAAAACACAGCATTTAGACTACTTAATTTTGTTAATGAATAACATACTTTTTGCTAAGGCTTTTAAGGAGTCTGTGAGTCCCACATGTAAGTTTAAAGTCTGTCCCAGTGTTGGGCAGTGTATACTGTTATCTTTCTTTTCTGAATATTTTCCTTTACTTTAGGTGTCATGGTCTACAGTGGCAGGATGTGACATAAACCACAGCCCCACCAGAGCTCCCCTCCAACACTGTCCCACTTGCGCCCCCACCCCATCAAATCCACCCATCACTGCCCTGTGCTAATCTTACTAAAGTTCTCAGGTTCTGTGTCTTTGGTATTTGTTATGGCAGGCTGCCCTGTTTTATTTGACATGCCAAATACCAGTAACAATTATATTAGTTCATTCCCATGACTTAATATAATGGTTTGAGGCTCTTTATGTTCCTGGAGCAAATAGATGCCCTTGGGCTCTACTAGCATGAGACAGGACATATGGAGATATTACTGGTGCCTGCTCTAGCAAATAGATGATCAACGGGAGGATAGTGATAGTGATATTTCCAAACTATTCCTTATATCTCATGTACGAAAGAGCTCATTCTGTGTCTGTCCACTGCTTCTAACTTCATGCAGCATGATATTCTTCAAATCCTCCACAGAGCTACAAAGAGCACGACTGCCTTTCCTTATAGCTGCATATTGCACTGCATATATGTGTTTCTTTAACCACTCCTCTCTTCTTGGACACGGGCTGTCTCCAGATTTGATTATTGTGAATAGTGCCACAACAAATGTGGGAGTGCAAAATGTCTTTCCAGAATGTGGGAATGCAAATGTCTTTTCAGAAGTTTTTGAACCCTTGGGACAGATATCAAGAATTGAAATTGCTGAATAATATTTGAGTTCAATTTCTAATTTTCTGAGAAATATACTGTTTTCAAATAAGGCAGGCAATGAGAGTCTTACCCTCATAGCCCTCGCCTCATCCCACAATGCTGGTTGTTTTTGTTCTTTCTAAGTGTGCCAGTCTCACTAATATGATATATCTCAGTGTTGTTCTGATTTGCACTTTCCTAATAATAAGTGATGTGAGCATTTTTTCAAAAACAAACCAAAAAACAATGCAACCCAGAAACCACAAGTACTTTCCTAACATCATGCACAAAAATCAAATCAAAATAGATTAAAGATGGAAATATTAGGCCTGAACCCACTGGTCTATTTACTGTTAAGTAAAACTTTTTTCCTAGGATATCCATTTTTTTCTTCTCAGAAAAGGCTGATTATAAGGCACAGAGTCTACCCTTACACTGTACTAAGGAACAAATATTAAAGAACAATTACTTAAGCATTTTATTTTAAAGGGTCGCAAAATTATTTCAAGGTTTCTTATTAAACTTAAAATCTATCTATTGGAACCCTAAACAATGCCGCGTGGCCTGAAAGTGTGAGCTAACAGCTCAGTGCTCGGCCCATGGTGCAGTACTCAGGTCACCAGGGATCCACCCAATCCGCAGTGCTCTGGTGCAGGGAGCAAAGCCTCAAACAAGCAAGGCATGTGCTCTACCACTTGAGCTATCTCCACAGCCCTAAAAACCTATTCTTAAGTATAAATTTAAAAACATGCTTTGATAATGCAGGCTTTTTAATCAAGTCATAACTATAGGGTAATGAAAAGTGCATTTAATCAATCCCTTAGTTAAATTATGTTGCAGCGGCTAGGAAAGCTTAAGTAATTTGTCAGAGGTTTCAAGTTCTACAAGGCTAGAAAGATCAATAGCACAGCAGGTAGGGCGTTTGCCTTGCACGCAACCGACCCAGGTTCGATCTTCAGCATCCCACATGGTCCCTTAAGCCTGCCAGGAGTAATTCTTGAGCGAAGAGCCAGGAGCAACCCCTGAATATCGCCAGGTGTGACCCAAAAAAGAAAAAAAAAATTTCACTGAGCCAAAAAGGGGCCTTAGCTATGAAACTCACCCATCTATGGCCTCTAAATAGAGCTATTTTTACTGACTGTTATCAACAATCTGTTTTCAGTATTTTATAAACTCCTTGTTTATTCTTGACTGACCCTTTTGACTTGATGCTTTGCACAGTTCTTCAGGCTAGATCTCCAGTTTTGATTACTTGCCCCTACACTGGCCTCCCCAGGCAGACTCCTCCCTCTTCCTCCCCATCTTCAGGATATTCTCTCCCTGAGCAGGTCACACGGTCATTTCGAATCTGGTACTTTTTACTAGTCTGACAAACCCACTCTTACTCCACTTGCTTTTTAACAACCATATAAATAAAAGTAGAAATCTCAAAATAAGAATGAAAAATTCACTTCTAAAGCATGAGAGTTAAATACTAAACCTCTTACCAGCATTTTTGAGTGAGACAAAGCTGTTCGTGGAGGGGGAAAAGCATGATCGGCTACTTCTAAGTCCGGGTGCAGAATCTAAAGTGAGGAAATTTAGTTATATAAACAATCTTAATATCAATAATAAAGCTATTATTTCATCTACTTGGGATATGATGAAAAAGTATCAGTACATGAAATATGATAAATTCTACCCATGAAATGCAATACAATTTGCTGAGGCATCTTTGTATACACTATTGTAAAGATATTCCAAGGCAAAACTTTGTTATGTTTTGGCCCCCACAGCAGTACTTAGGGCTCGCTCCTGGCGATGCTAGGGGAACTATATATGGCACCAGATAAACCCAGGTCAGCCACATGCAAGGCCTAGAGCCCTACTCACTGAACTAGCTCTCTGGCTCCTCCAAGACAAAATACTTTAAAGACCATATTCTAGAAAAACAGAATATTATCTCATTCACTTGAAAACAAAATAAGGTGGATCAGAGAAAAGGGACCCACACAAGTGGTTTTTTAAGATACAGGGAGAGAAACCAGGGACATTACACCCAGCAGCAGGAGACCAGAGACTGCACCAGGGACCTTGGTTCTGCCCACGGCACCTCGCTGGTCCAGGTAAGACCCATGGGGGAGGCCTTAACAGCGATCACCTCTCAATATTAAATTGAACCAACACTTTGGACTCTTAACTACTTGAACAACATTGACAATACAACATACCCCTAAAGCACAGAAAAACTAACATTTACAGAGACCTATCTGGCAGTGAGAGAGGGCAGTGCCCCTGAAGATTCTACCTCCAGACCACCACAGCATAATGGAGAAACAACATAGACCCCCTTCTCGAAGGAAAGAGCCCCAAAGCAACAACTAGGAATTCCCACATTCATAATCTCTCTGACAAAGAATTCAGAGAGGAAATGGTGAGAATATTTAATAAGCTCAATGAAAAAATGGAACAGATGTCCAATAAAATACAGAAGGACATAAATGAAGCAGTAGAAGGGCAGTCAATAAATTACGGGAGGAAATGAGAGCAGAAATGAGAGCACTACAAACAGAAATATCATCAATTAAAACTCAGTAGATGAAATAAAAAAATGCAAATGGGGCTCTCAATAGCAGGATGACAGCAGTGGAAGACAGAATCAGTGAGAATGAGGATGAGCTGCAGAAAGCACTCAGCCAAATACACAAGATGCTAAAGACTGAGAAATGGATCCGCGGCAGAACAGAGAACATGGGATGAACCCAAGAGGAACAACACAAGAATCATCTGAGTCCCAGAGGGACAGGAAGGCAACCCCAAGGAAAGAGGAACAGTTAAAGACATCCTTGCTGAAAAGTTCCCACAGTTAAAGAACGCATGGCACTCAGATCCAAGAAACCTGAAGGGTACCAGCTAGAAGAGATCCCAATAGAAAGACTCCAAGACATATCCTAGTCAAAATAATGGATGCAATAGATAGAGACACAATTCTTCAAGCAGCAAGATCAAAGAAGGAAATTTTATACAAAGGAGCATCCATTCAACTCTCAGCAATCCTATCAGAAGAGACTTTCCGGGGCCGGAGAGATAGCCCAGCAGGTAGGGCGTTTGCCTTGCACGTGGCTGGCCTGTGCCAGCCTGGATTTGATCCCGGCATACCATATGGTCCCCTGGGCACCGCCAGGAGGAGTAATTCCTGAGTGCAGAGCCAGGAGTAACCCCTGAGCATTGCGGGTGTGACCCAAAAAGCAAAAAAAAAAAAAGAAGAGACTCTCCAAGCTTGAAGGCAGTGGTGGGATATAGTGAAAAAACTCAATGAAATGAATGCCTCACCAAGAATTCTTTACCCGGCTAGACTCTCCTTTAGATTTGAAGAACAGATACACAGCTTCTTGGATAAACAACAGCTTAAGAACTCGTAGATTCAAAATCAACCTTAAAAGAAGGGCTGAAAGAGTTACTCTAAGACGAAACAAAACCCAAAGAAAAACAAACTTATACAGAAAGATGGCACAGTATCCCTGACAATAATCTCTCTAAATGTTAATGGTCTAAATGCACCAATTAGGAGACACAGAGAGGAAAAAATGGATTAAAAAAAATTGAATCCAACATTCAATTTTGGATGCTGCCTTCAAGAAACCCAGCTGAACAATCGGAGCAAAGACAGGCTCAAAGTAAAAGGCTGGAAAACAATCCTTCACTCAAACAACCCCTCCAAAAAGGCCAGGGTGGCCATACTGGTATTATTAAGGGATACGTATATCAGAAAGAAATTACACTCATAAACATATATGCACCCTATGAGGGGCCAGCAAAATACCTAAAATAACTGCTAACAGACTTCAAAGAAGACATTGATAGAAACACAATTGTAGTTGGAGACTTCAACACTGCTCTATCAACTCTTGATAGATCAACAAGACTGAAACTCACCAAGGAAATACTGGCCCTAAAGGAAGAAATGGAAGAAAGAGGGCTAATAGATATATACAAAGCATTTCATCCCCAAAAGCCAGATACAAGTTTTCCTCCAGTGCACATGGAATATACTCCAAGACAGATCACATGTTGAGCCACAAAACATCACTGTATCACTGTCTTCCCATTGTTGATCGATTGGCTCGAGTGGGCACTAGTAACATCTCCATAAGTCCTGTCACAAGCAAGTGTAACCCAAGGGCATCTGCTTGCTCCAGGGACAGGTGGAGCCGAAACCATTCTTCAGGCCATGAACTGAGGTCCATAATTGTTACTAGTTTTTGGCATAACAAGTAAATAAAACACGGGTAGCTTGCCAGGCTCTGCCATGTAGGTGGTATAGTCTTTACTGATGAAATTTAAAGGGGAAGATCATGGAGCTCATAAAAGAAAGAAATTTGGGTTCTTCTGGTAGGAGAACACAGCTTGTATAAGTATGCATTAAAAAGCAGGAAAGTAGCTAAATTTGCTGCCATACAGACATTATTCTAAAAGTCAGAGGGCAGACACAAAACATACCTCAATAAAATCAAGAAGATAGAAATTGTGTCAACTATTTTTTCAGACCATGATGCATTGAAAATAGAAGTTAATTGCACACAAAAACAGAGTCATACCAAGCACCTGGAAACAAAACAGCTCACTGCTGAACAACCGGCACATCATAAAAGTATAATAAAAAATTATTATAATAATTACAAGTATAATAAAAAGTATAATAAAATTATAAAATTTATTTTATAAATAAATTATTTTATTTATTTATAAAAATAAATATAAGCATAAGTATAATAAAAATTTTTTTAAAAAGAAATATAAATCTTAAAGTTATGGTAGCACATGCACCACCACACAAGAATTAAAAATATTGGGGCCGGAGCGATAGCCCAGCGGGTAGGGCATGGGTTTGCCTTGCACGCAGCCAGCCCAAGCTGGCCCGGGTTCGATCCCGGCATCCCATATGGTCCCCGATCACCGCCAGGAGTAACTCCTGAGTGCAGAGCCAGGAGTAACCCCTGAGCATTGCGGGTGTGACCCAAAAAAAAAAAAAAAAAAAAAAAAAAAAGGTCAGCTTGTCTTATTCTTAAAAGGTATATTTCCAATACCTATAGTACAGTATTTGATATACATTAATTATCATATAAGAATATTGACTGAAAAAATAAATATAGACTATGCTGTGAGGATTCATATTTTTACATGATAGCTAGTAAAGAACCTTCCTGTAAATACAATATAGAGTCCATCTGTATATATATCTACTCATGTGTCAACTGATATCTAGGTTGTTTCCAACATGTAAATTTCTGGTGCTGAGATAATGCAGCATATCCAGATCTTGACAGAAACTCTGCATACCTGAAGTCTATTGAACTTCATAAAACTACTGTCATTTCATTAAGAAACTACATAAGAATATATTTTAGCATGTAATTCTTTCATTCTAAATATCTTTGTTTCTATTAAACCAAGAGAAAATTCTATGGGAAAAAAAAGTCCTAAAGGGGCGGCAGCGATAGTACCGTGGGTAGATTTGCCTTGCATGCACAGACCGGATTTGATCCAGCACCCATACAGTCCCCTGAGCACTGCCAGGAGTAATTCCTGAGTGTAGAGCCAGGAGTAACCCGAGCATCACCAGGAGTAATTCGGGAGTGCAGAGCCAGTAATAACCCCTGAGCATTACGGGTGTAACCTTAAAAGCAAAGAAACAAAAAAGTCATACCAAAGAAAGAGCTGCTTGAGTCTGCTGCAGGAGCGGCTCGGAAGGGCAGAGAGGTGGATACACTCGGGAATCTTAATAGTGCCTCCATCCAAGTCTGCTATGATCACATCTAACTGGAGACAAAATTATTAATTTGTAATTAATAAAATACACTGATCAAGTAAAAGTCACTCGTACTTTGGTAACCAAAATGACATATGAAAGAGGCGCTTGACTATGAATAGTAATAGTATACTGGATCCGCACTACCGGCTACTCTACATTTTCCCGTTTCCTTTGAAATCAAGCGCGGAGTCAATTATTCTTTTACTGAAGCATCTTTTGAAGCATCATTAGCCATTTATTGGTAACAAGCAATATAAAATTAACTATTACGGACATGCTGCAGGGGCAGGCTTGATGGGAAAATTTGGACAATGGTAGAGGGACGGTCAGAGAGGTGTTGGGATTGGGGTTGGAATAGTGAATGCCCGTAGCAAATGCATCATGAACAACTTTGTACACCAGGTGTTTAAATAAGGTGGGGAAAAATGAAAGAACATGTGAAAGGGAAAAGTTTGTGGCAAATAAATGGATGGCCTTCTCTATGACACTTTATTTGTTATGGTCCCTCTTAAACGTCCCACACAGAGAACTAAGCACATTTTAGAGCTGGCTTGAATGTACAATGTTACTTTTCCTCTCTGGCATTAAATACACAGTAATGTAGAGGGCATATGTAACTCAGTTGTAGAACACATGCCTTCTATGTGTGAGATGCCAAGTCTGATTGATAACACATACACACACAACATTAACACACATATATGTTTACACATGTACACACACTCAAGATAATTTAGCAGGCTCAGACTTATAGTACACTAAAATCCTTCAAACTTTTACAGATTTCTTTTCTTTTTAAGTTAATGGTTATTTAGTGTTAAAACAGGCTTCATTTCAAAATATTAATGAAGCACTAATAAACCGTGCATAGAACAATACTAAGTAACATGCTATCCTCTCTTCCTTTCACGTACAGGATAAGGTATATAGAAAGATAAGCTTATACCAAAAAGGATCATTATAAAACATCAATGAATGCATCTTTGAAGTTTCTCATAAGAGAAAATTTAACATATTTAGATTTTTCAATGATGCTCTTTCCCAATCTTTTCTACTGCCAATGCGACAGATCTGAAAATAGTAATTATATAGTAATTTTATATATATAAATGATATATAAAAATAGAAATATTGTAGGACTGAAACAAAAGACCACTGACCTCAATAATTGGAAATTTTACTTATTTTTGGGTTTTTGGGCCAATCCCAGTGATACTGGAGTTATTCCTGGCTTTGTGTTACTCTTGGCAGCTCGGGGGATCATATGGGGTGTCGGGTTGAGCCCAGGTTGGCCACATGCAAGGAAAGCATCCTACTGCTGTTACTTTCCCTCCAGCCTCTTAACTGGCAATTTTAAATGCATTCTTACAAATATTAGAAGGTGCATATTTAAAAATTATTGCAAAATTTACATACTTATTAACATAAACATAAGTGGTTTCACATAAACTTTATTTCATGACTAATTTCACACAAGTTTTATCAAGTCATCCTACCAGAAGACTTGAGGCTGTATCCAATGTCTGTTACACTGGAACTGTATAACTTTAATTTATTTAACAGATCCCAGCTTAAGAGTAAGATATTATTTTTAAATTATTATAAAGATTAAACAAAAGCATATATATAACTTAATTTTTCTAGTCCATATATGTTGCTAATTAAGTATCAATTTCCTTTCCACACATACTGTGCTTGAATGAACTGTTTCTGTTCAGATCAATAAAATACAGAGTATAAAAACAAATAAACTGAATACTTACAAGTTCATGGATATCAGTTTTAAAGATAGAATGTACTCCAATAATAAAGGGTGTTGGGGAACTTAGAACTTCTAGGAGCTGAGCTGGCAGAATGGGAATATAAGGATAACTGGCAAAAAAAAAAAGTCAGACCTATTAATTCTTCTATAATATAAACATTTTCCTTAATTTCATGCCGTAGAACTTAATGTTATCTGTATTTTAAAAACATAAATGATGTTTGCATATTTGTTAATACTACTAACATTTTGTTTGTTTGTTTAGTTTTGAGGCCACACCTGGTGGTACTCAAGGTTTACACTTGCAGATCACTCCTGGAAGGCTTGGGGACCATGTGGGATCCTGGGATCAAATCCAGTTGGCCACATGCAAGTAAAGTACCCTACCTGCTATACTATTGCCCAGGCCCCTAAAAATGTGAAAGTTAATAGAATTTTCTTTTAATTTGATTTTATTATACCATAGTGAGAATACAATTACACAGATATTCATGACTAGGTTCCCATCATACAGTGTTTCAGGACCCTTTCCTCCAATAGTGCACATTTCCCATCACCAATATCCCAGGTTTCCTCCCCACACTTCCAGCTTGCCCCTATAGAAAGAACTCTTCTCTCTTCTTGTTCTCTCTCTCTCTCTCTCTCTCTCTCTCTCTCTCTCTCTCTCTCTCTCTCTCTTTCCACCCCTTTCCTTCTTCCCTCACTTCTTTACACATTGTGGCTTGCCCTACATACATTTAAGGATTATCATGTATATTCCTTTGCCTACATTCAATGCTCAGTTCTAGTCTGGCCTTACCATTTTCAACAATTAGGAGAACACTGGTATATATTTATATCCCACAAATGAATGCATTTTATATCTGTCCTTTTACTTCTGACTAATTTCACTCAGCATGATAATCTCCATGTCCATCCATTTGTAGGCAAAATTTATGACTTTGTTTTTTTGGGTCACACCGGTGATGCTCAGGGGTTTCTCCTGGCTCTGCACTCAGGAATTACTCCTGGCGGTGCTCGGGGGACCATATGGGATGCCGGAGATCAAACCTGAGCCGGCATGGGCTGCCACGTGCAAGGCAAACACCCTACCCGCTGAGCTATTGCTCTGGCCCCCTCTTTTATTTCTTGAAGTAATGCTTTGTAGTTTTCTTTGTATAGATCCTTTACATTCTTAGTTAAACTGATTCCTAGAATCAGTGGTTCTGATTTAATTTTCTGTGCCACAACTATGAATGGGATGGTATTTTTAATATCCCTTTCTTCTCTTTTGTTATTTGCAAATAGAAAAGTCAGTGACTTTTGGGTATTGATTTTATACCCTGCTACTCTACTATAGGAATCTATTGTTTCTAGGAGCATTTTGGTAGAGTTTGGGGTTCTCTAGGTATAAATAATAACATGTCATCTGAAAATAGTGACAGCTTCCTTCTTCCTTTCCTATCTGGATTCCCTTAATGTCCTTATCTTCCGTGATTGCTATAACAAGTACTTCTAGTATATTGAATAGAAGTGGTAAAAGTGAGCAACCTAGTCTTGTCCCAGATCTTAGGGAAGGCCCTCAGTTTCCCCCATTAAGAATGATGCTCAACAGTAGGCTTGTACTGCCAGGAAAAATTCCTGAGTGCAGAGCCAGGAGTAACCCCCTGAGCATCGCCCAGATGTGACCCAAAAAGCAAAAAAAAAAAAAAAAAAAAGGAAGAAGAAAAACAGTGGGCTTGGGGTAAATGGTTTTGACTATATTGAGGAAAGCTCCTTCAATTACCATTTTATGGAGAGTTTTAATCAAGAACGGGTGTTAGATCTTGTCAAAACTTGTCAAATGTTTTTCTCTGTGTCTACTGCTATGATCATACAGTTTTTATTTTTTCTCTTTTAAGGATTTTAAGCCCTCCCTACTGTACTGTTGTTCAGGGGCCCAATTCAGTGAATTCATCTGGACCTGGGATTTTGTGTTTGGGAAGACTTTTAATTACTGTTTAAATTTCCTCAATGGTGATAGGCTTGTTCAGGTATTCCAAATCTTGTTTCAACCTTCTTAGGTTATAGGAATTTAGGAATGTGTCCATTTCTTCCAGGTTCTCTTGTTTCCTGGCATACAGACTCTCAAGTAATCTCTGATGATATTCTGAATTTCTGTGATTTCTGTTGTGATATCCCCCTTTTCATTTCTGATTCTATTTACTAGGGTCTCTCTTTCTCTTTCCTTGCGATTCTTGCAAGTGGTTTGTTAATCTTATTTTTTCAAAGAACTGTTCTTGGTTTCATTGATCTTTTGGATTGTTTTTGAGCTTCCAGCTAGGTGATTCCTGACCTAATTTATTATTTCTTTCTGCCTGGGTTGGGCTCCTTTCATTGGTTGCTTTATAAGATCTTAAGCTGTGAAGTCAGATTGTTTATGTGGGTTCTTTCTTATCTCCTGCTGAATGCTTGTACAGCAATGAACTTTCCTATTAAAACTGCTTTCACTGTATCCTACAAGTTCTGATAGCTTGTGTCTTCATTTTCATTAGTTTCCAGGAATCTTTGGATTTCCTCTTTGATTTCCTCTATGACCCACTGGTTGTTCAGCAATGAGCTGTTTAGTTTCCAGTTGTTTCATTTGATTCTCTCTTTCTGTGTGATTAGCTTCTATTTTCAGTACCTCTCCTGTCTGAAAAAAATAGTTGACACAATTTCTATCTTCTTGATTATATGGAGGTATATTTTGTGGCTCAGTACGTGATCTATCTTGGAGAATGTTCCATGTGCACTGGAGAAAAACGTGTATTCATTTTTGGGGATGAAATGCTCTGTATATATTTTCTAGCCCTCTTTCTTCCATTCCTTATTTCAGGGCCAGTAATTCCTTGGTGAGTTTCAGTTTTATCATTCTATCGAGAGTTGATAGAGCAGTGTTGAAGTCTCCAACTACAATTGTATAGCTGACAATTTCTTTGAAGTCTATTAGGAGTTGTTTTAGGTATTTTATTGGACCCTCACTGGGCACGTATATGTTTAGGAGTGTAATTTCTACCTGATATGCATATCCCTTGAATATTAAAAAGTCTTACCTTCACACTCCTTTCTAACCTGTTTCAGCCTAAATTCTACGTTGTCAGATATTAATATTGCCACTCTGGCCTTTTTTTTTTTTTTTTGGCCTTTTTGGGCCACACCTGGAGATGCCCAGGGGTTACTCCTGGCTCTGCTTTCAAGAATTATTTCTGGTGGTGGATGGGGGACCATATGGGATGCTGGGGATCAAACCTGGCGGGCCATGTGCAAGGTGAATGCCCTCCTCGCTGGACTATTGCTCCAGTCCCACTCTGGCCATGTTGGAGAAGTTGTTTGAGTGAAGGATTCTTTTCCAGTCTTTTACTTTGAACCTGTGTTTGCTCTGATTGTTCAAATGGATTTTTTTGAAGGCAGCAGAATCTTGGGTTCAATAATTTGATCTATTTTTGACACCCTATGTCTCGTAACTGGTGCATTTAGACTGTTGACATTGAGAGAGATTGTCATGGAATTTTGTGTCATCTTTCAGTATAAGTTTCTTGTGCTTTTGGGTTTTGTCTTGACTTAGAGTAGCTCTTTTAAAGTTGGTTTTGAGTCCGTAAAGCTCACGAGCTATTGTCTATCCACAAAGCTGTGTATCCGTCTTTCAAATCTAAAGGAGAGTCTAGCCGGTAAAGAATTCTTGGTGAGGCATTCATTTCACTGTTTTTTCACTAGATCTCACCACTGCCTTTAAGCTCAGAGGGTTTCTTCTGATATGTTTGCTGTAAATCAAATTGATGCTCTTTTGTAGGATAGTTCCTTCTTTGAGATCTTGCCGTTTTAAGAAATGTGTCTTAATCTATAGCATCCATCTATCTGACTAGGATATGTCTTAAGAGTCTTCTTATTGGGGTCGGCGTTTTCATGGTATACTTTGGGCTTAACTCTGGGAACTTTCAGCAAGGATGTCTTTAACGGTCCTATTTCCTTGGGGTTTGCCTCCCTGTGCCTCTGGGACTCTGATGATTCCTATGTTGTTCCTCTTGGATTCATCCTCCACGTTCTCTAGCCGGTGCTGATCCATTTTTCGGTCTTTTTTTAATCTGTTGTATTTACCTCAGTGCTTTCTGCAGCTTATCCTCATTCTCGCTGATTCTGTCTTTGGCTGTGGTCGTCCTACTGTTGAGGGCACCCAAAGCGTTTTCCATTTCATCTATCAAGTTTTTTTTCGATGACATTTGTTTGTATTCTTATTTCTGCTGTCATTTCCTCCCATATTTTATTGACTGCTCGTTCCACTGTTTCTTTCATGTCCTCTTGCATTTTATTTGATATCTGTTCCATTGTTTCTCTGAGCTCATTCAACAGCCTCACCATTTTCTCTCTGAATTCTTTGTTGGAGAAATTATGAATGTAGGTATTCCTAGTTGATGCTTCAGGACTGCCTTTCCTTCCATTCTTCGAGGAGGGGATCTGTGTTGTTTCCCCATGATGCTGTTGTGGTCTGGAGGTAGATCCTTTGGAGCACTGTTTCTCTACAACTTCCTCTTTGGGTTCTGGAAATGCTTAGTAGATGCTGGTCTCCCCTTTCAAGTGAGGATTAAACTGCGGCCGCTCTGCTCAGGATGCCACAAACAGCAGAGTCAGGTAGGCACAGTTATGAAGTCCTTAGTCACTTCCAGGTTTTGGAATTCTGGGATTTGTAGTTCCTGCTTGCCTTAAGCCATTTGCGGCCATTCACTGTTCTTGCATGTTTACAGCTGCCTTACCAGGCAACTGCTCATTTTGAGCACATATTCCACAGCCTGCTAAGTTTCCACTCTTCTCACCTCACCAAAGTTAACAGAATTTTTATGTGAAAGATCTGATCAGATCTAAAGTAAATGGAAGATAGACAGGATCCTCTCTCCTTCTAAGCAGTCTGTTCATTTTTAAATTTTACTGAAAAACTTTCTGGTTGATTCCTGAATCAACCAAATTCCATTGGGCTACACTGGCACGTGATAGGGTCCAATGGAAATGTTACTGGCGCCCGCTCAAGCAAATCGATGAATAACGGGATTCAAGTGATCAAGTGATCAAGTGAAAAATTTTGCTTTAGCTTTAAAATTTTGGTTTTGGGCCACACCTGGCTGTGCTCAGTACTTATTCGAGTTCTGTGCTCAGAGTAAACTGTAAGAGGTACTTTGGGAATCATATGCGGTGCTGGGATGGCACCCAGGTCAGTAGTATGCAAAGCAAGTGCCTTTCCCACTATCTCTCCAGTCCCAGAAAGCCATTTCTTTCTCATTTTTTGAGGGGTGGGATTTGGGCCACAACCAGTGATGCGCAGGGGTTGCCTCTGGCTCTGCACTCAGAATTACTCCTGACAGTGCTTGGGGGACAAAATGGGAGGCTGGGGATTGAACCTGAGGGGTTGGTGGTACACAAGGCAAGCACCCTATCTGCTGTACTCTCTCTCCAGCCCATGAAGTCATTTTTTTCCTTATTCAGTCACACTGACCTCCTCAATAGGCCCTCCCAGTCATATTGGTGACAGCTGTCTATATATCATAAAATTCAATTTTTATAGTTATTTTTTATTCAATAAAATAATGTAAGTATAAAAATAAAGACCTAAAAACATTTATAAGGGTAAGAGAACAAGGCAAAAATTTTTTAATAAAATCTAAAGACATCAATGCTTTTCTGATTTCCACAACTTAATTTTACTAGTATTATGATTATTATATTCATAAGACAGTATATTAAAATAAAATATTCTACTTATAACAATAACTAAGCATCATTGTTTCCAATGTTTTGAATTTTACTTCTTACTATGGAAATTTTTAATATAGCCCCTAAAGAACATGATATCCCATAAATTCTAACAATTACTAAAGCATGCAAACCCAACAATTACTAAAACATAATCACATACATTTGTTCTCCTTGGTACTGTATTACTGAAACCAAGTCAAAGATATCTTATTATGTACATACATATAAATACTTCAATAAGTATCCATAAAACTTAATTTACATAGAACCACAAAATCATTATAATTCCACTAAAGAACACAAATTTTTTAAGTTCAAACAATCAGGCGGCACTAACTTAATACCTTTAACAGCAACCATATTTGGAGAGAAATGCTGTGGGCTATACTATTTGAAAATACTTTATTTCACTAAATTCATCAACATTCAGTAATAGGCAACTTTGAATATTTCAAATCCTAGAAATCCTTTTAATTTCTATTTATGATTTGTTAACAGTGCAAATTGTAAAATTTGTTACAAAGTTAAAACTTTTTAACAAAACTGTGGTTAAAAAATTATTGTGTTCTGACATTTGAGTGCATCATATAATTTGGGAATAAATAAAAATATCAAGTCAAAAAACCTCACCTATATTTAAGAGGAAACATTAAAGATTCCAGGGCTCTGCAAGCATCACTCAATCTCTGGAAACTTGCAGAATGGAAGAGAACTTTATTTTCAGTGAGGACTGCACAAAAGAGGCTGAGAACATTTTGAATTCCTGAAAACACAAAAGCAAATGCTTACCAAATGAATTTTACATGTACTGCCAACAAACATAGACTTAGAATGACATGGAATGAAAAAGGCAATATTTTTTAAAATCTTGGAGGGAAAATATTTGGTTAAACTCTAAATTCTTATAATATTTTAGTATTTGTTTTCTCAATCTATCAGTTTTGTTTGTCTTTATTCCTCAAACCATTCTAACACTCACACGAACATAGTTCTTTGAAAATAAAACACAATATCATTTACTTAACAACTTCATCTCAAGATCTATACTTAAAATTCCTATTTTAGATGTAAGTATTTTTCTAATAATTTTACCTACTTCAAAATCCATAGTCTGAAGTGCCTGCAATAGAGGCAGGATGGGGGGGGGGAGGGAATCAGGGACATCGGTGGTGGGAAATGGGCACTGGTGGAGGGATGGGTGCTGGAACACTGTATGACTGAAATGCAAACATGAACATTTTTGTAACTGTGTATCTCATGGTGGTATAATTAAAAAAATTTTAATAAATAAACCCATTGTCTAATATTAATATAGCTATACGAGTTCTACCGAAAAATTCCTTGCATATCTTTTCCCTTCTTTTTGTTTTATTTATTTTTTAATATTTCATTATATAACCGTGAGATATACAATTACAAAGATGTTTATCCTTCTTTTTTTTTTTTTTTTCTTTTTTGGGTCACACCGGCAATGCTCAGGGGTTTCTCCTGGCTCTGCACTTAGGAATTACTCCTGGCGGTGCTCGAGGGACCATATGGGATGCTGGGGATCGAACCCAGGCCAGCATGGGCTGGCCGCATGCAAGGCAAACACCCTACCTGCTGGGCTATCGCTCCAGCCCCCTCATCCTTCTTTTTGTCTCAGCCTTTCTCTCTGCCTTATTAATATCTTGTAATCGACATCCTTTTCTCAAAATAGATACTAAAGGATACAAAGTATTAAAGACATATTTAAAATTCTATAGTGAAAAAAAATAAAATAAAATTCTATAGTGAAGTATAGATGAATGTGTTTCATTCACTACTAAAATTCTATAGTGAAGTAGCGAAGAGCGATGACTCAAATGTTGTTTGGATGTTAATTATGAAATACTTGAAAAATAGAATATAATTGTTTTCTTGCCAGTTTTAAATTTTTTCATTCATTGTCTCTCTAGTGTCACTACAATAAAGAAACACAGTGTGTAGCTTAGAAAGCACATTATTGGGGCTAGAGAGATAACTCTGAGTAAGGCAGTCGGCTTGCACTTAGCTGACCTGGGTTCATTCCCCATCACCGCATATAGTTCCTGGAGCCCCACCAGGAGTGATCCCTTACAGCAAAGCCAAGTAGTAAATCCTGAGCAGAGCTGGGTATGACCCGACAACAAAAGAATAAAGTTATTACCCTTAACTATGAAAAATTATCTTCACCATTCTTTCTTTAAAAGATACTGTATTGTTATAAGGGAAATGCAAATAAAAAGGATAATAAGATATCATCTGACACCAGTGAAAATGGCATATATCAAAAAGGAAACAAGCAGAGCTGGTGGAATGCATGAAAGAGAACCTTGCTCACTGTTAGTAGAAGAGTCATCTGTGGAAATCAGCCTGTGAAGACTTTTTAAAAACAAAGAATAGAGATAACCAGTTCCACCACAGTGCCTAAAATTCTGCTAGGTCCTATTGTTCTAGAAGAGGCTAGCTCTGGCTGACATCATAGTGCCGACTCTCATACAGGAAGCAAAATCCTTCCCTGCTGGCTAGATTCAAGCAGCCTCCACACGTAACCAACGCCACATTAAGAGAGACCACAAGAAAAGTAAAGCCGGAGCACAGCCAGGCCGGCCCCAAAACATATCCAGAGTTGAGGAAAACAGGCACCCAAACACAAGAGGTCCAAAAGGTCCCCAGCAAAAATTGGCTCAATAATGAATGTACTCTAAGACACAATAACAAAATCCAAAGATAGAGATAGAATATTGAAAGAAGCAGGATGAAAAAGGAACTTACAAAGAAAAGCCCATAAAATTTATAGCAGAGGGGCCAGAGAGATAGTACAGTGGGTAGGGCATTTGATTGAACACTGCTGACCCGGGTTTGATCCCTGGCATCACAAATGGTCCCCAAAGCACCACCAGGAGTAATTCCTGAGAGCGGAGCCAGGGTTGACCCTTGGGCATCTCTGGGTGTGACCCGAAGAGCAAATAAATAAGTAAATAAAATAAAATTTGCAGATCTATTGAAACTCTACAAACCAGAAGACAAGAAAATTATAGTAACCAAAACTCAATGAAATGAATATTCACCAAGGATACTCTATCTTCAAAGAGACTCGCAGACATGGGGCAGAGCTGCTACTGGCTCTCCCTGTGACCAGCTGCTCACGGAGGCACCCGGGAGGGATGGTGGGTTCTAGCCCTGGCCCACCACCCCAGCAGAGCCTCGCAACGAGCCAGACGACTTTCCCCCAGCACCCGAGGGGGGCCGCCCCCCCACCACCCCCAGCAGAGCCTCGCAACCAGACGAACCCCCACTCCATGAGGGCCTCCATTTTCCACATCCGGACTTCTCTCTCGTCAGACCTCCACCCAGCAGACCAGCCTATCAGCGCCCGGCTCATCGAGTTCCACCCTGCAGCAGTCTTTCTTAAATCCGGCTCAGGTATGCCGGTCCAGAGACTCTCAGACATGGGGCAGAGCTGCTACTGGCTCTCCCTGTGACCAGCTGCTCACGAGGCACCCGGGAGGGATGGTGGGTTCTAGCCCTGGCCCACCACCCCAGCAGAGCCTCGCAACAAGCCAGTCGACCCCCACTCCATGAGGGCCTCCATTTTCCACATCCGGACTTCTCTCTCGTCAGACCTCCACCCAGCAGACCAGCCTATTGGCGCCTGGCTCGTCGCGGCCGCTTGCGCAGCGCGGTTCATCAATAAATGCTGGACTTAGAGATGCCTACAAGAGTATGCTACCTGCACGGCAGAGCCTGGCAAGCTACTCGTGTTGTATTTGATATATATGCCAAATACCAGTAACAATTATAGACCTCATTCCAGAATGGATTGAGGCTCTTTATGTTCCTGGATCAAGCAGATGCCTTGGGCTCTACTAGCATGAGACAGGACATATGGAGATGTTACTGGGGCCCGCTCGAGCAAATCGATGAACAACGGGAAGACAGTGATACAGTGATACTCTATCTAGTTAGATCATCATACAGATTTGAAGGAATAATATAGTCACATGGATAGGCAAGAGCCTAGGGAATTCATAGCCTTGAAACCAGTTTTTCAAGAAGCACTGTAAGAACTCAAAAGGACTGAAAAAACTTCACATCATGTAGCAATGAATATGGTACTCACAAATGGTGACTGTGAGCTTCACATCATATGACAATGAGTACGGCACTCACAAATGGTGCACGGAACTCAATCAGTGAACTTCACATCACGTAGCAATGAGTACGGTACTCACAAATGGTGCAGTGAACTTCACATCATGTAGCAATGAGTACAGCACTCACAAATGTTACACATATTTCCCATTTAAATTATCTTAATTTTACTAACTTTTACTAAATTTTACATTGTTAGGTTTTGCCTTTATCATAGAAACTCTAGAATACATTAGCACAGAATTTTTAAAACTGCTTTATTTTTGGCAGGGGAGATATGATTTCATCCAAGTCCTTGATCACTTGAATCCTGTTATTCTTCGATTTGCTCGAGCGGACGCCAGGAACATTTCCATTGGACCCTATCATGTGCCAATGTAGCTTCAGGAATATGAAGAGCCACAAACCATTCCTTCAGGGTCTTGACGAAGAAGTCTGACCACCTTGTAAGTGAGCGGCCACGTGATCTTTTGACATCCCGTGGGATCCAGTCAGTAACAGCTCTAGTACAGAGGTCATCTCCAAATCGCATTACATGTCCAGCCCATCTGATTTTCGATGCCTTGGCAAACGAGACAGCATCCCTGATTCTGGAATAGGGACGGAGGTCAGAACTCTGGATTCCTTCTCTCACTTGAGTGAGGCGTGACATTCCAAGCATAGCTCTTTCGATTCCTCTCTGGGAAGACCCGAATAGCATTCTCATCCTGCTTTCGTAGGGCCCAGGTCTCTGAGGGGTATGTTAATGCAGAGAGAATGGTGGGTGGAGTCGAAGAGATGTGCCCAGAGCGGAGGTTCTTTGTCCTTTTAGCTATTTCTTCGGTGTTTTTGAAGGCATTCCATGCCGCTCTCTTCCTCCTGCGCAGCTCAGGTTTTAGGTTGTTAATCATGTTGACTTCTTGACCTAGGTACACATAACTGCTGCATTCAGAGATGTTTGTTCCACTGAGAGTGAATGGGGCCTCTGGAATTAGTTCATTTTTCATGAACATAGTTTTGTTTAGATTCAGCTGTAGACCAATTTTTTCCACATTCTCAGTCGAAGTCAGCCAGCATTTGTGCCACTTGGCTAATGTTTGGTGTTATTAGAACGATGTCATCAGCAAAGTGGAGGTGGTGTACGTCGCCGACCATCTATCTTCACTCCCATTCCTTCCCATTCTAATTGTCGCATGATGTTCTTGAGGGTACTGCTGAAGAGTTTTGGTGAAATGGTATCAACCTGCTGAACCCCTCTTTTGACATCAATGATCACTTCCTTGTAGAATGGTGAGATCCTGGTGATGAATCCATAATACAGCTCACGAAGGATCTTGATGTATTGGGTTTGAATGCCCCATTTGGCTAGGGCTTCGATGACCGCTTCAGTCTCCACAGAATCAAAGGCTTTCTTTAAATCAATGAACGTGAGACAGAGCGGCATCTTGAACTCCCTACAAACCTCAATGAGTTTGGTTACCGTGTGGATATGGTCGATTGTGCTGAATCCTTTCTGGAAGCCAGCTTGCTTGCATGGTTGTCTTTATCTAATGTTCTGCCAATCCTGTTCAGGATGACTTGAGTGAACAGCTTGTAGATGACAGACAACAGGCAGATGGGGTGATAGTTACCAATGTCGTGAACGTCTCCCTTCTTGAACAGTGGAACTGTCCTGCTGTTTTTCCATTGGGAGGGCACCTTGCATTCAGAAAGGTAGTGTGTGAAGAGCAGAGCTAGTGTATTGATACACTAACAAAGCAATTGGAAACAAAGATAAACATATGGGACTACATGAAACTAAAAGCTTCTTCACCTCAAAAAGAAACTGTGACCAAGATACAAAGACAGTCCACAGAATGGAAAAGAATATCACCCAATAGTCGTCTGATAAGGGGTTAATATCCAGGATACATCAGGCACTGGTAGAACTTTACAAGAAGAAAAACAACCAACCCCATCAGAAAATGGGAGAAGAAATGAACAGAAACTGTGACAAGGAAGAAATTCGAATGGCCAAAAAGGCATATGAAAAAATGCTCATCATCACCAATCATCAGAGAGATGCAAATCAAAACAATGATATCATCACACACCACAGAGACTGTCACATATTCAAAAGAGCAAGAACAACCAGTGCTGGCATGGATGCGGGGAGAAAGGGACTCTCATCCATTATTGGTAGGAATGTTGACTGGTACCGCCTTTTTGGAAAACAGTATGGACATTCCTCCAAAGACTAGAAATTGTGCTACCACTTGACCCAGCAATACTACTTCTGGGAATATGCCTGTGAGGCCAAAAACACACAGTGGAAACACCATCTACACTTCTATGTTCATAGCAGCACTATTCACAACAGCCAGAATCTGGAAACAACCATAGTGCCTGAGAAAAGATGACTATATAAAGAACCTGTGGTACATCTATACAATGGAATACTATGCAACTATTAGGAAAAATGAAGTTATGAAATTTGCTTATAAATGGATGGACCTGGAGAGGATCATGCTGAGTGAAATAGCTAGAGGGAAAAGGACAGACATAGAATAACTGCATTTCTTTGCGGGATACAAAAAAAAATAGCATGATACCAATATCCAAGGCCAGACAAAACATGGATCAGGAGGTCTTGTCAGTGGGTGGAAACTACTGCAAATGTGTGGAAGTTAGAGGTTAGGTAATACAGAGAAAGGAAAAGTATACTAATAATTATTGTAAATGATAATACCAGCATAGAACTGAAAGTAGGCAAAAGGATATACATGATAATCTCTAAATGTATGTATTGCAAACAATAATGTGTAACAGAAGGGAGAGAGAGAGAAAAAGAGAGAAGAGAGAGAGAGAGAGCGAACATTGCCTGCCATATACACAGGCTGGGGAGGGGGGGAAACAGGGACATTGGTGGTGAGAAATGAGCACTGGTGGAGGGATGGGTGCTGGAACACTGTATGACTGAAACCCAAATATAAACATTTTTGTAACTGTATATCTCACGGTGGTACAATGAAAATTTTTTTAAAAAGATGTTGTACATATACATAATGGACTAGTCCACAGCTATAAGAAAAGATGAAACCTTAGTTTGCTGTGACTTAAATAGATTCACAGGTCATTCATGTTAAGTCAGAGGAAGAAGAATAAATATAAAATAATCTTATTTAGCTGTGGTATACTGAGAAACAAAATAAGGAAAGACAATATTAAATGAGGTAGGTTGGTTTTTTTTTCTGGCATTTTTTGGTTCACACCCAGTGATGCCAGGGGGTTAATCCTGGCTCTGCACTCAGGAATTACTCCTGGCAGGGCTCAGGGGACCATATGGGATGCTGAGTGCCAAACCAGGGTGGGTCACATGCAAAGCAAATACCCTACCCATTGTACTATCACTCTGGCCCCTCTACATTTTCTTTATTTTATTTTATTTTGTTTTTTGGGTCACACCCAGCAATGCTCAGGGGTTACTCCTAGCTCTGTGCTCAAGAATTGCTCCAGGGTGTGCTCAGGGAGATTATATGGGATACCAGGGATTGAACCTGGGTCAGCCATGTGCAAGGCAAAAACCCTCTCCACTGTACAACTGCTCCAGCCCCCAGTATTAAATGAGTTTAAACCCATAGTCCTTGATTGCAAAAATGAGATTATCAAGTTGGGTTGGGACAAGAGCACACTAATGATATGTACAGGAATAGTGAATATGATTCACAGGAAGATGATTCCACTTAATTCTGTGTCATGGCCCCAGGATATCCTAAAGTGTCATGCTTCCATATACTTGGATAGTAACAGCTAGTAATATGCAGAGGTCACAAAAATTATACACACACACTGTGTGTGTGTGTGTGTGTGTGTGTGTGTGTTCAGCCCACAAAAAGAAGGCTGAGGATTTTTTTTTTCTCGTTAAACTCTTTTTCTGGATCTCAAATTCTTTGACAGATCTTTGGTCAAGTTTTCATTTAAAATTACTGATTTTAAAACTGAATTAACTTAAAACTGACAAACACACACAAAGCAGTTGTTTACAAAACATTTTCATTTCCTTCTGAAGGTTTTATGAGACATATTCATTAACCAAGTTAAGCGGCCAGTTGAGACAAATAGTTCTGAGATGTTCTTCAGCCCGTGATTAATACTGGCGTGGCTGGTACTGGAGATAATATACACTTAGTCTTCTGGGTAGGTAGACTTGGTGACCTTGAAAGCCCTGGGTGCTTTCTTGCCCACTGCTTTGAAGACACTAACAGCAAAAGTCTGCCTCAAATCATGAATAACTACATGACCCAGAGGAGGGCAGTCCTAGAAGCCTATGACTCAAAGGCTTGCCAGGAATCATATCAATGATGGCCATCATCATCATCAAACATCGTATTTCATGACCTTGGGACCATCTTCCAGCTTTTTCCCCGGAATGATCAATCTTTTCCTCCAGCATAGGGAACCTGAAAGTAGGGTGGGCTGCGTAACTGTGAGAACAGGTGATTATCCTGCACTGACTTGGCATTGGATCAGAAGTATGGAGCACCTGAGTTGTGACACCGGCTATGTTCATTAAGGTACACTGCCACAACAAACACTGTTAGCAGACATGCTCCTGACACTGAAGCCCATGTTGTCTCCAGGAAGAATTTCACTCAGAGCTTCATGATGCATTTCAATAGACTTCACTTCCTTTGTAACACTGACTGGAGCAATGTGATGGCCCACTCTGCTAGGTTTGAGAACACCCATCTCAATTTGATCCACAGACACAGAATCGGTACCTCTGAATTTATATTATCCTGGATAGGCAGAGGCTTGCCAGTGGTTCCACAGCACTACCATTCTTCTGAGTAACTTTCCAATCTCTTGAACCATGTTAGGGAAGCCCTTGGCTCCAGCTCAATATCACCATTTCAAGCAGAAGTTGTCAAGACTGCAGGACTGTAGCCCATTTTATTAAAAAATGTAGATGCTGCCTTTTTTAAATATTTCCTCATATCTTTTCTGGCTACCTGTGTCGTATTTGAAATGCCAAATAATAGTAACAATTATAGAAATCATTCCCATGACCTGATGGAATGGTTTGAGGCTCTTTATGTTCCTGGAGCAAGCAGATGCCCTTGGGCTCTACTAGCATGAGACAGGACTATAAGAATTCTACCTGGGGAAGGGGAGCTGAGCAATATTCAGTCTTCAAGTCATTAGTTAATTTTGTTTAGTCTGTTTTAAAAGAATCATTTATTTTTGGTTTTGGGGTCATACTTAGCAGTGTTTGCTCAGGGCTTATTCCTGGCTCTGCACTCAAGAATTACTCCTGAATTACTTTCGGGATGCCAGACATCAAGTCCAAGTCTGCGTGAAGACAAGGGCCTTAGCAACTGTTCTGTTTCTCTAGCCCCTCAAAATTTTTTTAATCCAGCATTCTGTAATATCATTAATGCCCATAATTACTTTTGGAATACATAAATCCTAGATTTAGACAAGGAACACCCATTTAACTTACTTGTGACGTGAAGCTTTTTTTTTTTCAATTTTCTTGATCACTTGATCACTTGATCACTTGAATCCCGTTATTCATCGATTTGCTCGAGCGGCGCGCAGTAACATTTCCATTGGACCCTATCACGTGCCAATGTAGCCCAATGGAATCTGGTTGATTCAGGAATATGAAGAGCCTCAAACCGTTCCTTCAGGGTCTTGACAAGGAAGTCTGACCATCTTGTAGGTGGGCGGCCACGTGATCTTTTGACATCCCGTGTGATCCAGTCGGTAACAGCTCTTGTCCAGCAGTTGTCTCCAAATCGCATTACATGTCCAGCCCATCTGATTTTCGATGCCTTGGCAAATGAGACAGCGTCCCTGATTCTGGAATAGCGACGGAGGTCAGAACTCCGGATTCCTTCACTCACCTGAGTGAGACGTGGTATTCCAAGCATAGCTCTTTCGATGCCTCTCTGGGAGACCCGAATAGCATTCTCATCCTGCTTTCGTAGGGCCCAGGTCTCTGAGGCGTATGTTAATGCAGGGAGAACGGTGGAGTCGAAGATATGTGCCCGGAGCCGGAGGTTCTTTGTCCTTTTAGCTATTTCTTCAATGCCTTTGAAGGCATTCCATGCCGCTCTCTTCCTCCTGCGCAGCTCAGGTTTTAGGTCGCTCATCATGTTGACTTCTCGACCTAGGTACACATAACTGCTGCATTCAGAGATGTTTGTTCCATTGAGAGTGAATGGGGCCTCAGGAACTAGTTCATTTCTCATGAACATAGTTTTCTTCAGATTCAGCTGTAGACCTACCTTTCCACATTCTCGGTTAAAGTCAGCCAGCATTTGTGCCGCTTGGCTAATGTTTGGTGTTATTAGAACGATGTCATCAGCGAAGCAGAGGTGGTGTAGTTGCCGACCATCTATCTTCACTCCCATTCCTTCCCATTCTAATTGTCTCATGATGTTCTCGAGGGTGGCACTGAAGAGTTTTGGTGAGATGGTATCACCCTGTCGAACCCCTCTTTTGACATCAATGATCACTTCTTTGTAGAATGGTGAGATCCTGGTGGTGAATCCGTAATACAGCTCACGAAGGATCTTGATGTATTGGGTTTGAACACCCTGTTTGACTAGGGCTTCGATGACTGCTTCAGTCTCCACAGAATCAAAGGCTTTCTGTAAATCAATGAACGTGAGACAGAGCGGCATCTTGTACTCCCTACAAACCTCAATGAGCTTTTCTTACTTCAATTTTCTTACTTTCCAGTATCACATAATAACCCAGGCTCATTCTGTACCTGACCTATCATTGTCCTAAATTCAGCCATTTTTCAAAGGGGTCTTGGTTCCTTTTTTCATGAGGAATGATATTAGTGACAAAGAGTCTGAGCTGAGCATTAGTAAATATGAGATCATTTCTACCAGGCTATCTTTGTTTCTTTTTCTATTTTCAGGTCACACCTATTAGTGCTCAGGGCTTACCCCTGGCTGTGCACTCAGGGATCAAGCCTGGCGGGATGCTGGGACTGAACTCAGGTTGGCTGTGCCTTACCCAATATACTAACTCTCTGTTCCCCTCTCTTTGTTTCTAGATCTCATTTGCAGATTAAACTCGGAAATATATTAATGCATGTATATTTGTATAAATACACATACTAGTTTGAACTTATATGCATAGTCTCTCTCTTTTCATACTCACACACACACATTTGAGAAATCCTAAATCCACATTCTTTCTTCTTTTCATTTTTTTTGCTTCCTGGATCACATTGGCAATGCTCAGGGGTTACTCATGGCTTTTCACTCAGGAATTACTCCTGGCAATGCTTGGTGTACCATATGGGATGCCGGGGATTGAACCCGGGTCAGGTGCGTACAAGGCAAATGCCCTACCCGCTGTGCTATCACTCCAGCCCCACATTGCTACTCTCATTTCAATAATCCAACATATGAGTTCTAATTCGCTTCTTTCAGTGATGTCCCTGAATTCTAACTTAATCTAATTTGTCATTTGCTAAATCTTGGATAACAAATGAAAGCTGCATATTTCTTCAGCCATTCTAAGAGCAAATGAACTGAAAGGAATTCACTGCAATTTTCTCCACATATCTATCAAACACTAAGGTTAGGCAGTCACTATTAGTAAGTTTCTTTGATTCAATTTTCCTCTTTAATGTAGTTATATAATTCATTTTTTATTTGAATGTGTTTCCAATTAAATTTTTCCCATAATGACTGATTCTTGTTTTCTGAGTATGTATATCTGAAATACTTACAGAAGAAGTCAAAACAATATAAAAGTACCTAGTCAGAGAAGGTTCACTCATTCACTGAATTAACAACATTGTAATCAAAGTTGATGTTCAGTTTTTATAATTTACTATGATTATATAAGTTATCATTAGAGGAAGACAGTGATGCATGCACATTTGGAGATTTTTCACTATTGAGAATCGGCGTATTTAAAATACAAAAATGTTGGGGCGGAGCGATAGCCCAGCAGGTAGGGGCGTTTGCCTTGCACGCGGCCAGCCCATGCCGCCCAAGTCCGGGTTCGATCCCCAGCATCCCATATGGTCCTCCGAACACTGCCAGGAGTAATTCCTGAGTGCAGAGCCAGGAGAAACCCCTGAGCATTGTCGGGTGTGACCCAAAAAGAAAAAAAAATGTTCCTAAAGACTGCTATAACAAATTACCACAAAGTCAAGGGGTTAAAAACAAGATATATTATCTTAAACGCCATGAGGTGAGGAATCCTATCTCGTCTTTTTCACCTTCTAACAACTTTCCACCTTTTTTTTGGCTAATGGGGTGTTTCCATCTTCAAAGCTAGTAGAGGAGTTCCCACTTATCTGACATTGACTTGTCCCTCCTTCCATTTTAAGACCCCCGTGATTACAGTGGGTTCAAATTGACCTATTGGTTGAATTTTAAACCTAGCAAAAAACAAGTGCACAACACCAATAAAGGACTAAGACTGAGAAACCAAAGGGTACAAATAGACCTGTAACACACTTTTTCCTGAAAACATCTTGGGAAGATTTTTTTTTTTCTACTTTTGGTACCTTCTATAATCATCCCACAAAAAGATAATACATTCTGACAATCGACTATCAAGTCTTTAGTAAAACCATTGATTGAGGAGACTTTCCTTTCTCCACTGTATATTTTGACTCTTTTGTTGTACATGAACTGTTCATGAATGTGAGTATTTAATCCTGGGCTTTACAATAGCTATTTTTAAAAGCTAAGAGATATTAGCAGAGTGCCTAAGAGAGGACACTGGTGGAGGAAAGTGGTACTCAGACAATGGGTGCGTATATGGTAAGGTATACACACATATGAAATATATGCATAATATGTAATATACTAATAAATATATTTAAATATATGCATGAAAAGTATAAATAACATCTTAAATCCTTTTACTTCAATAAAAATGGTAAAAAAAATAGACAAGAGGTAACAAGTATTTACAATTTAAAAATAAAGTAAGGGAGGGAACCGGGGACGTTGGTGGTGGGAGATGGGCACTGGTGGAGGGATGGGTGCTGGAACACTGTATAACCAAAACCCAAATATGAACATCTTTGTATATCTCACGGTGGTATGATAAAATACTTAAAAATAATAAAAATAAATAATAAAGTAAAAAAGGATGTCTATTGTTGATGGGAATGTAAAAATTCAGAGTCACTACAGAAAAAGTCTGCGGTTCCTAAGAATGAGTAACAAAACCATGATATGATCCAGAAACCCTGCTTTCATTTATATAATCAAAAGAAATGAAAACCAGATATGGAAGTACAATCTTCACGCCCTTGTTCATTGCCATATTGTCCAAAATAGCCAAGATGTAGAAAGCACTTTAGTGTGTCAACTGATGGAGGTATAGATGAAGTCAATGGGACATGTATATACAATATAAACCAAAGGAATATTGTCCAACTAGGAAGGAAGGAAATCCTTCCTCTGTGATTACATGGATAAGATCCTGAAGGCACTAGACTAAGGCAGAGAAAGACAGTGTGTTCTCACTTATATAGTCCACAAAAATTAAACACAGAAATACAAAACATAGCAATTGGTTGCTGAAGACAGAGACACATTTAGGAAAATATGATGGTTTGATGATATTGTTGGTGTATTTATATAATAAGGTATAATTATGTAAACTAGAATGGTAGCATGCACTACACCTGTGGTTCTCGATCTTTGGTCTGGGTGAACATGCCCTGACAGTTGAAAATCCCAGTCCGTTCAGCAGTAATAACGATTTCATGAGCCAGCAGGAAAATTTTGTGGGCCAGCACTACTCCATAGGTCTGCAACTGAAAACCAATATACTACACACCTATGATATAAAGGATAGCCTGCTGGGTCTACAGTCTTACATGCACAGTCTATTGTTGACCAGAATGTCAGTAAACTACATGCAACTGTAGAATGGTGATTGTATGAAGGTCAAAGATAGGAGAAATGTTAGTCAATGGCACACATAAAGTTGGTAAGTTTGGGAGAACAAATATATAGCATGTGACGGTAGTTAGCAATACGGTATGATATACTAAGAAGTTGTAAAGAAAGATCTTAAATGCTATCGGCACACTTTACTGCATAATGAAATAAATGTTGACCTCAGAGTCAGAGAGATAATTATTTTTCCTATCCATGAACTGTGCCTGCTCAGAGCAAATCAATGAACAATGGGAAGACAAGTGATACAAGTGACCCATGAACTGTATGACTAGTGACCCAGAGTGGTATGTGACAGAATTTGGGTCAGGTCACATTAGTCGTACAGTTCAGGGTGGGAGAACCACGATCTCTCTAACTCTGTGCTCCTGCCATTGCTGACTTCCTTATTAGACTCTAACCATACTGAGTCTACAGAGAAACCCTGCCAATACACTACTGCTTCAGATTTTCATACTTTCTGTTCCCCTTTTCTTGGGATGCTTTTTGAGCAAATATATATACATATGGCTTATGTTGTAGAAACAAAGCTACAGACTCACAAGAAATATAGAGAAAATCCAGCAAAAACACACAGTAGAACTGCCATCTGCACGTCTATGTTTATTACAGCACTACTTACAATAGCCAGAATCTGGAAACAACCCAAGTACCTGAAAACAGATGACTGGTTAAAGAAACTATGATGTGTCTACACAATGGAATACTGTGCAGTCATTAAAAAAAATGAAGTCACAAATTTTGCTTATAAATGGATGGATATGGCTGAATGAAAGGAGTCTGGAGAGGGACTGACACAGCATGACTGCACTCATCTGCGGGGTGTGAAAAACATAGTATGAAACCAATAACCAAGGACAGCAGAAACAAGGGCAAGGAGGATTAGTCCACGGTTGGAAACTTGCTTCAACCTCTTGGGGAAAAGGCAGTTGGGAGAGGGAAAGGACCACTATGACAAAGACAGCGGTAAAGGACCATTGTATAAAAGCTGAGTGCAGAATAGGTAAGGGAACAAACACAGTAACTTCTTAGTATCTGTATTGCAAACCATAATGCCCAAAGGGAGAAAAAATGAGAAAAAGGGAAAGTGCCTGCCAAAGAACAGGCTGGGGAGAGGGGTGTCAGGAGGGTAAAAGGGGCACATTGCTAGTGGGAAATATGCACTGCTGGTACTGGAACATTTTGTGACGGAAACCTGATCATGAACAGGTTTCTAACTGAATCGCACGGTGATTCAATAATATAAATTTTCAACAAAACTTTTAAAAAAATATTTAGGAAACTGAGCCCAATAACCATTATTAGTAAACAAACTCAGAAGCAAAAATGATATAAGGGAGATGGAGATGCTAATTAACCTTATTCTGGTAATCATTTCGTAATATGTGAGTTGATGTGGTCATAAACTTAATTTGGTAAATCTCAATATAGGTCGAGGGAAATACAGAAAATACAATGCTGTTGAAATACGAAAACAGACAGACAGTCCAAGATCATTTGATGGTGACCATTTTGAAAAATGATTACAAAAGGGATGATAGACAGCCTGTAGAACTAGCGTGCACACTTGACATGTTCAATCCCCAGCACTATAAAGTTCCCCAAACTCTGCCAGAAGTATTTCCTTCATCCCCTAAAATATCAGGTATTAACAAATAACAGCAACGGAAGTATAGAACAATATTCTGTAGCACCTGGTGATGAGTATTTTGAAACGACTATGTATGCAGTTAAATTCAAATTATAGGTAAAGAAATACAACAAAAGATGCCCTGAGAATTCCACAAAAATATTTAGGTCAATGGGGCCGGAGCGATAGCCCAGCGGGTAGGGTGTTCGCCTTTGCACGCGCCGGCTCATGCGGGCCTGGGTTCGATCCCCGGCATCCCATATGGTCCCCGGCGCCGCCAGGAGTGATTCCTGAGTGCAAAGCCAGGAGTGGCCCCTGAGCATTGCCGGGTGTGACCCAAAAAGCAAAAAAAAAAAAAAAAAAAAAAAAATTAGGTCAAGGAGGGATACCTGAGTTAAACAATAATGGATTAGGTAAAAACATTACATGAACAATAAAAACATGTTCTCATAAACACAATACTATTAACACTATAGTTTTCTGTAGTGTGACACAAATTTTCAAGTAAACAAATGTTACTTCACAATAGCTGTGATAAGGAACAAAGAAATAAACAAAAACAAGGGCAAGCAAGATATGAAATGATTAACAGGAAATTAGGGAAATGAGGTGGTGATGGCAAAAGTCCATATATTTCAGGCAAACAGAGACCTCTGGAACTGTAAAAACAAATCCATTATAACAATCCTTGGAGAGAAGAACCAAGGAAATGCTATCATTACATTTAGACCTCTCACAGGAAAACTAGTCAAGGCTACAAAAGAATCTTAGCCTTATCTGCTTCCCTGCCTGTGCTTGTTAGATTCAGTACCATACCAAGCTCCTCCCAACCCAGGTAGTGAGGCCTGATAATGGTCTAATATTGGCCTCCAACAACAATCCGACCATAATGAAAGGTGATAAGAGCATGCATTTAGACAGAATTATCAGTACCACATGCTCTGGAAACTACAACACTGCACATAGAGCTGCTTTGAGACATCTTTCTTTCTCCACTGCTTTCTTATCTTTTCTTATTCTTTCCCTGAAAAAGTAAAATTTGCATATGTAAGCAAAAGATAATTAATCTCAAAATACTACAGTGAAATAATAAAATCTGATCTTCAGATGACAAATAACCGTGAACTGACATAGTTCATTTGTATATAGAATATCTTTTAATGAGCTATGATTGCTATTTTCATTGTAGCTAGTATATTCTTTTTTATTCACTCAATAGATACTGATGCTTTCAGTGCTGAAGGCACATACCAGATACACAGGACACAAAGAATAAAACGGCATTCTTGAAATTCAGGGAACTCTCCCTATTCACCAGGGAAAGCATAGCATAGGATTTGCGTACTATCCTTCAAGGCATCTGGGAATCAATACATCAAACTTTAATTGTTCCAGATTTTTGTTAGATGAGAAAAATAATATGTCTGGTTTGTTCAAGTAGTAATTATATAAAAAGATAAATAACTATAAAATAAGCCACCATTACTAGAAGAGGGCTCTACATTTTATAAATTTATACTTTATAGCAATTTTTCGCAGTGGGAGTATGATTGATATTTGATAAAAAATTACTTCTGATGCACATACGTGATGCATGAAGAATTTTAATATCCCTAGTCTAGGGCACTAAATGTCAGTAACAATACCTCACCTCCTCCTCCACAAATCATTGTGAAAACTCAAAAACATGACAAGTTTAATATAGCCCTAATTAAATACAAGATAAACGATAGTACCTGAAATTATAACACTATTTTATTTCCTATCTTTATATCCCTCTTCATGATAAATTGTTCATTTACCTGATCCTGCAGAGCAGTGCTTAGTAACGTGGTCCCCACCACCCCTGCTCCACACACTGGAATTCTCTACTGTAGCCTTGGGTGCCTACAGAATGCAGATTTCCAGCAGGGGTTGGGGGGGGGGGAAATTTGTAATTTTTTCCTGAAAGGACATAGCCATAAAAGTTTGGGGAACTTCTGCTTTTAAAGCAGAGGTAAGTCCTAGAAGCAAATCCTTTCAAGAAGTGAAAAAGGTCAAACGAACAGTTTGGCTAAAATCAAATAAATCAATTAAGAAGAGACCATGGATAGGGTACACGTTGACCAGGAGTCCCTTACAACTATTTCTCAGGCACCTTCTCAGGCACCAAGGAGAAAGCTCAAAGGCTGGGATGCATGCTTTGCACGCCAGGAGTGCTGGGTCTGATAACCAGTGGGACTTCTCTAAAGAGCATCTCATTGATTAAACAATCCTCTCACACATTTGGAGAATTTCTGTTATTTTTTTTTTTGAGGTTGCACCTGACAGTATTGGATGTTACTCCTGGCTTGGTGCTCTGGGTTCACTCCCAGCAACACTTGGGAAACATGAGATACCAGGAAATGAGTCTGCCTTTAATTAAATGAGGATTTAGCCTCGCATGACCCAGTGAAAGAAACTTTTAGGAGTGAAGAGAAGTGAAGAAGTGGAACATAATTCTCTAGAGTCTAAACTCCGGAGGGGAGGGGGCATATGTCCTGCAGAGCTGCAACTTTGGGGTTGACATCATTCATCCTGGTCGTGGGACTGAAAAATCTCTAGCTTATATAAGCCTGTTTACATTGTACCTCTTTATTTTTGTATATATATTATTTATGTATTATATCTCTTCCATGACTTTATTTTTTTTTGGCATTTTGGGTCACACCGGTGATGTTCAGAGGTTATTCCTGGCCCTGCACGCAGGAATTACTCTTGGTGGTACTCAGAAAACTATATGGGATGCCAGGGATCAAACACAGGTTAGCCTCATGCAAGGCAAACACCTGCCACTGTGCTATCGCTCTGACCCTTCCAAGCTTCTAACTTTGACTGATTCAAGTTACAACTAGAGACTATGGAAGAATCACTAACAAAGAAGAGTGATAAATTACGAAGTTTAACAAAGTGAAAAAATTCAACATGAGATGGAGAGGAAGGAAAAAAATATTAGGGCATTTCCCTGTCACGGCGAAGTAAGAATTCTGAATGGAACCCCCCCCAAAAAAAAATTCTGGAGAAGCAGAGCACAGACTCTAGGGACAAGACGTGGGAGGTGTTTCAGTATGACCAGCAGGAACACGCACAGAGAACAGTGAGAACAGAAATCAAAAGTGGGAGTATGATTGATATTTGAGGAAAAATTACTTCTGATGCACATACGTGATGCATGAAGAATTTTAATATCCCTAGTCTAGGGCACTAAAAGTCAGTAGCAATACCTCACCTCCTCCTCCACAAATCATTATGAAAACTCAAAAACATGACAAGTTTAATATAGCCCTAATTAAATATAAGATAAACTGTAGGTGCATATAAAGTATGATAAAGCAATGGGAGGCAGTTCTGGTCTGCAACATCCTCATTATTTCTAAAATGAAGTATTAAAAAAAAAGTAAACGAAATTAAGTAATAAGTTATCCAAAGTTTATAAAAGGCGCTTTCTACTGTCGCCCCCTAAATTCATCACTGCTAGGATACTTTTACATGTCTTGATAGAGAAACAGGATGAGAAGGATGACACTTTTGGTTTCATGTTAAAAGGTCTCTGTGAGCAACCCATCTAAGGAAAAACAAAAGATACACTCAATTCTTCTATTACAGCACAAAAGGAAATATGTCCCGCTTATCCAGAGTAAAAGAGACCTGAGTTTAAAATAACAAAATTCTACCAGTTAAACTAGTCCCACATAATTATATAGTTTATATATCAGATATCAAATTGGTTTTTTATTCTTTTTTAAGTTATCTCAGGTGATGTGAATTAATAATTTTTTCATAGGTTCATAAGTGGATGTTGAAAATAGGTGAAAAGCATACCCAGCTGCTGGAACAAGAGGGCCACACTGGTGCCGGTGACAGGAAGACTGTCGTGCAAAGGCGTCTGGATCAGTTGTCGGTCTCCCGCACCCAAGGAAAAGAGCTTCTGCAGTTGGGAAGAAAACACGCACAAGTAACAACTGATGTAGTTTCAAACATTGAAAAACAATACATATATATCTTTGGTAACCATTTATTGATCCATGACCTTCACTCCTTTATGACTTGTTTTGTTTTGGGGTCACACATGGCTGTGCTCAGGGCTGACTCCTGGCCACGGTACCTGCAGAACCACACGTGGTGCCAGGGGCCTGAACCCAGGCCAGTATGTAAAGACAGCCTTTACATTGTCTTTCCCAACCCCTCGAAATATCTGTTCTGAATTTTTTATAAAGTCCCTTTTGAAGTTTAAATTGAAAGCATCCAGATAATAATTATATAAGATGCAATTAAAGTGATACAAAGGGCAATCAAGTTGCCCAATACATAAAGGTTAATGTGTGCCCAACTAAATACAAAACAAGAAAATTCAGTCACTGAAAGTTGAAAATTTAGTCACAATATTCACAAAATTCAGTGAGAATTATATTAATTTTATTATTTAAAATAATAAAATGTTAAAGTCAATGTTTTTTATGCCAAGGAATTCATCCTAATTTTTATCATTCAAAAAGCTTTTGTTCAAATGAAAACGAGTCACTAGTATATAGAGTGAGAAATGTGGAAATATCACATTTTAAGAGTTCAACTTTACAAAGTCTATTTCTAAGAAAACGCAAAAATGAGCTCAAGTTACATAAACTATAACTGTGAATTATGCTGCATGAAAGGTGAATCTATGTTAAAAATTAACCTCACAACCTCAGAAGAAAATTGAATCTTGGGTCTCTAAAAGGCAAACCAGGGACAAACAACACTTGAACTACGATCCCCATCTAAAAAAAAACATATTTTTTCAGTAATTCGTTTTGCCTCTTTCCTACAGAAATGAAATTAAGTGAAGGAGAAAAGAAGACGAACAGGCCCTCATTATCTGCCTTTTAATTCTATTTACCTGAGACCCTCCAGTCACGGGGACAAGGCAGGCACACAGGTTTGCAATGAGACTTTCCAAGGAGACATTCAGACTGTCCACGTAAACAGTATAGATCAAACCCAGGCAAGCCTGCGAAGAGAAAGACATGCAGTTATTTCATGGAGGAAAAGCAGAACTGAGAAAACTTCTCTTTGAGCCTTATCCATTATGTTCTACAGAGATCATGGAAGGTTTAAGTAGCAAATATTATTAAGCTTATTAAATTTTCCTCTAGAGCCAGGAACTCTAAATGGGTTTTTGAGATGATTTTATAAAAGCAGACATCTGTAATTTGCAAAACAGGTATCTGTTCACAGTTAACCAATAAAACAAATTTGTAGGGTTTGAAATGTTTTTTGTTTCAACTAACTTTAAAAAAACCCAAATTTGAAGAATAAAATTGAGAAATTTCACCTTGCTTAGTGGTTCTTATAAATTTAGAATATTAATTCTACATAAAATTAATTTATATGATTCCAGGGGACATTGGTGGTGGGAAATGGGTACTGGTGGAGGGATGGGTATTGAAAAACTTTATGACTGAAACCCGAACATGAAAACTTTGTAACTATATATCTCACAGTAGTATAATTAAAAAATTTAATTAATTTATATGAAGTTTTATAAATGAGACAAAAAGGGTTAAATTCATAAGAAGACAATAATGAAAGACAAAAATGTACTTTATAAGTCCTGTATTAAAATTTCCATTTGTAAAATTAGCATTTGTTACTAGCTATGGTCAGTGGTTATTGCCATTGTTAGTAGTCACTGCCACTGTCAGTAAAGTCCTGACATTAAATTTTCCAGGTTATAGATAATCTGGAATATGTGGAATATATAATCTTATAAAAAGTTTTCCCAGATATATGACTTTTGCAAATCTTTGAAAAACTTTAAGGCATGATCTGTATGTTCTGAATAAGATTTCTGACAGTAGTCAGTATTACTGTTACTAAATGGTAGCCACTAGAATAAGAAAATTAAACCTTCTTCAAAGGCTTATATATCACTTGATCATTTGACATCCTGTTATTCATCAATTTGTACAAGCAGGCACCAATAACATTTCCATTTGACCCTATCATGTGCCAGTGTAGCCCAATGGCATCTGGTTGCTTAAGGAATACGAAGAGCCTCAAATAGTTCGTTCGCTCACGGTCTTGACGAAGAAGTCTGACCATCTTGTGGGTGGGCAGCCACGTGATCTTTTGACATCCCATGAGAGCCAATCAGTAACACATCTATTCCAGCGGTCATCTCCAAATCGCATTACATGTTGAGCCCATCTGATTTTCGATGCCTTGGCAAATGAGACAGCGCCCCTGATTCTGGATGGTGGATGGAGGTCAGAACTCCGGATTCCTTTTCTCACTTGAGTGAGGCATGATATTCCAAGCATGGCTTTTTTTGATTCCTCTTTGGGAGACCCAAATAGTGTTCTCATCCTGCTTTCATCAGTACTCATCAATACACTGGCTCAGCTCTTCACACACACCTGTCTGACCAGCAGGACAGTTCTACTGTTCAAGAAGGGAGACATTCATGATATTGGCAACTATCGCCCATCTGCCTGTTGTCCGTCATCTACAAGCTGTTCACTCGAATCATCCTGAACAGGATTGGCAGAACATTAGATGAAGGACAACCATGCGAGCAAGCTGGCTTCCAAAAAAGGATTCAGCACAATTGACCATATCCACAAGGTAACCAAGCTCATTGAGGTTTGTAGGGAGTTCACGATGCCACTCTGTCTCACGCTCATTGATTTACAGAAAGCCTTTGATTCTGTGGAGACTGAAGCAGTCATGGAAGCCCTAGCCAAACAGGGTGTTCAAACCCAATACATCAAGATCCTTCGTGAGCTGTATTACAGATTCACCACCAGGATCTCACCATTCTATAAGGAAGTGATCATTGATGTCAAAAGAGGGGTTCGACAGGGTGATACCATTTCACTGAAACTCTTCAGCACCACCCTCAAGAACATCATGTGACAATTAGAATGGGAAGGAATGGTGAAGATAGACTGTCGGCAACTACACCACCTCCACTTCACTGATGACATCGTTCTAGTAACACCAAACATTAGCCCAGTGGCACAAATGCTGGCTGACTTGACCGAGAATGTGGAAAGATAGGTCTACAGCTGAATCTCAACAAAACACTGTTCATGGAAAATGAACTAGTTCCAGAGGCCCCATTCACTCTCAATGTAACAAACATCTCTGACTGCAGCAATTATGTGTACCTAGGTCGAGAAGTCAACATGATGAATGACCTAAAAAGGCTTATATAGCAATTGAAAATAAGAAGCTTATATAAACAACTGAAATAAAAATAAATAAAACTTCTTTAAAAGCTTATAAATGCATAGATAATGTTTTCCCTTTCTTTTTCTTGTGTTTTGGTTTTGTTTTGTTTGGGGGATCACACTGGGTTCTGTGTTGAGGGATCACTTCTGGAGGTGCTCAGTGGATCATATGGGGTGCCAGGGATGAAGCAGGTTTGGCGGCAAGCAAGGCACTCACTTTAACTATGCTACCTTTCCTGCTGTTAAAATTTTTTCTTACAATTGAGTTTCTAAATAATCTAAAATATCATGAAGCAAATAGTATTGAACTTGAAATTTAAAAAAAATATATTTTCAGCAAGCAATTTTTTTTTTTTTTTTTTTTTTTTTTTTTTTTTTTTTTTGGGTCACACCCGGCAATGCTCAGGGGTTTCTCCTGGCTCTGCACTCAGGAATTACTCCTGGCGGTGCTCAGGGGACCATATGGGATGCCGGGAATCGAACCCAGGCCGTCACAGGCCGGCCGCGTGCAAGGCAAATGCCCTACCCGCTGGGCTATCGCTCGGCCCCTGAGCAAGCAAATTTTTAAGCTATGTTGTAGTAGTAGAATTTTAGGGTCTTAGGCCACCAGGGCTTACATCTTGCTCTGTGAGTGGGACCAAACCTGGTGCGGCTTTGAGGCCAAATGATGTGCTGGGTATTGAACTTGGATGGTTACATACAAACCAGGCACCTTAGGAGCTGTACTATCTTCCAGCCCCCAAAGTTACGCAATTTTAAATTGTCAAAAGTAAGTGAAATCACAGGTATCTATCCTGTTTGCATCCAGGATAGATATTTAGAACCTGGGATCCTCTAAAGAAAATGTACATACAAAGCTGCTATATTATTAACATGCTATAATTTGTTACAAAGGATTTTGGGGGGGCTTTATAAATTTGAGTCTGTAAACAGGGAACTTATTTTAAAGTATTCTTTTTTTTTTTTTTTGCATCCACCCGGCAATGCTCAGGAGTTACTCCTGGCAGTGCTCAGGGAAGCAGATGGGATGCTGGGGATGGAACCCATGTAGGTTCCATGCAAGGCAGATGCCCGACCTGCTGTGTTATCACTGAGCCCCTTTTTAAAGTATTCCTAATTGTATATCTCACAGTGGTATAATAAAGTATTTAATTTTAAAAAAATTTGCCTATAAATGGATGGACATGGAGATTATGTTGAGTGAAATTAGCCAGAAAAAAAAAAAGAAATTTAAATAGTTGCATTTTCTTACTTGAGTATTTATTCAAGTAAGAATTCCTCTCTCTGATGCAAATCAAAACAACAATGAGATACCACTTTACACCACAGAGACTGGCACATATTCAAAAGAGCAAGAACAACAAGTGCTGGCATGGATGTGGGGGAAAAGGGGACACTCATCCATTGTTGGTGGGAATGCCGGCTGGTACAGCCTTTCTGGAAAACAATATGGGCATTCCTCCAAAGACTAGAAATTGAACTCTCATTTGACCCAGCCATACTGTTGTAGGCAGGCAGACAGGGGGCGCCACATGGCAATAAATTCCTGAAGAAGAGCTCCAGAGCCACACCTGATTGAAAGCCTGAAACCAAACTTGATAAGACCATATCAACAATAGACCCTGGAGGAAGGGAAGGCCAAAAGGAATGTGTAAATCTCCTGAGGGAGATGAATCAGCCTTCCCGCCCAGGACCCAGCTCAAGGAAGACCCCAGGACATTCCAGTCAAAGAAGACCACTCCCAAAGTCTACTCCCTTGGCAACGGGGCCCTAGCAACCGAGGTTAAAGCCCCATATGGGAGTAACTTGGGGAGAAATCTATAAAAGCCGTCCTGACCAAAGGACAGGGCGCACATGCTGCCTGGGACACATGTCGCCTCGCGCCGCGACATGCTGCAAGGACACTCATGCTGCCTGAGCCCATGTGGCCGAGCACATGTGGTGCCTGAGCACGTGTGTTGCCCGCATCTCCCCTCTTGAGATGTGTACTCTCCTCTTTTACTCACGCTCTCCACCTTTGGAGCAGGCCGCGTTCTCCCTTGAGCGCCGTTATTCTTCCCTTTCTTTCTCCCCCCCCCTCACCTAAAACCTCCTAAATAAAACCTATTTTACTTCACTGCTCGTCGACTCCTGAAAATTCCTTTTCTACGAGAAAGACAAGAACCTTAAAAGCAGACCTGGGTAAGGCCTAGGACTGACTTTCCTTTCCTGCAAAGAGCAATTCCCCGCTCCAGCCTGAGTCCGTGGCTCCCGAGAAACCTCGGGTGGTGGGGATTAACTCCCGTGCCTAGAGATCAAGCGGGCATCAGGCGTGGCTTGACGGCCACCTGCGGGGCTGGTGGGGCTCAGGCCCACGCCCGTGCAGGGGCTCATCGCAGACTTTATCAGTCCTTAGCCTGCCCAGCGGGTCCCGGGTGGCAGAGGTGGCTGGGGAGAAAGCCACCTCTCTCTCCTTCCTGCCTCACATAAGTCACCCGTGGGGTCCTCCTGCAACAATACCACTCCTGGGAATCTACTCTGGGAAACCAAAAAAATATGCAGCGGAAACACCATCCCTACTTTTATGTTCATAGCAGCATTATTCACAATAGCCAGAATCTGGAAGCAACCAGAGTGTCCCGAAAATCGATGACTGGATAAAAAGCTTTGGTACATCTACACAATGGAATACTATGCAGCTGTTAGGAAAAATGAAGTTATAAAATTTGCCTATAAATGGATGGACATGGAGAAGATTATGTTGAGCGAAATTAGCCAGAAAGAGAGAGACAGATACAGAATGATTGCATTTATCTGCATAACATAAATATATATGTACATATTATGATACCAATATCCAAGGTCAAGTGAAACATATATCAGGAGGTCTTGTCAAAGGTGGAAATTATCACAAACGTGTGGGAGTCAGAGGCTAGGTAAGACAGAAAATGGAACAGTGTCCTAACAATTGTCGAGGGTACTAATGCCAACCTAGAACTGAGCATTAAATAGAGGCAAAAAGATACACATGATAACCCTTTAATGTATGTTCTGTAATCCATAGTCTGGAGGGGAAGGAAAAGAAAAAGAGAGAGAAATGGAAAGAAATAAAGAACCTGCCATGGAGGCAGGCTGGGGAGGGAGTGGGAACCGGGGACATTGGTGGTGGGAGATGGGCACTGGTGGCGGGATGGGTGCTGGAACACCGTATGACCAAAACCCAAATATGAACTTTTTATTTATTTTTTT